>ML664175.1:7524010-7541510 GCA_007570785.1 Antilocapra americana
TTTCTTCTTATTTCTTTTTTCTCCTTTATTTTTATTTTATTTTTTTTAAGTATTTTTGAGAACCCAGTCTTTACTCTAGATTTTTAATCTTTGCTCATTAGTACCTGGTATCAACTTTGTACCTTTTAAGATCCAAGCTCCAGTACCCACTGATACCTGGGAGTGAGATCATTGGCTTGACTGCTTTCTCCCCATTCTTATCTCTTGCTAGTAACAGTGAGGAAACCTAGACTCACCCACCAGAAAACCACACAAGCCTTTCCATCCAGGAAACTTCGACAAACCACACATCCAACCCCTCCCATAGAGAGGAATCCCCACAATAAAGGGACAACACAGCAAGATAAACAAGATGAAAAGGCAGAGAAATACCCAGCAAGTAAAGGAACAGGATAAATACCCCCTAGACCAAACAAAAGACGAAGAGATAGGAAGTCTACCTGACAAAGAATTCCGAATAATGATAGTGAAAATGATCCAAAACCTGGAAAATAAGTTGGAGTTGCAGCTCAATAACCTGCAGGCAAGGATTGAGAAGATGCAGGTAAGCTTTAACAAGGACTTAGAAGAAATGAAAAAGAGTCAAAATACAATGAATAATGCAATAAATGAGATCAAAAACACCCTGGAGGGAACCAACAGTAGAATAACAGAGATAGAAGACAGAATAAGTGAGGTAGAAGACAGAATGGCAGAAATAAATGAAACAGAAAGGAAAAATGAAAAAAGAATTAAAAGAAATGAAGACAATCTTAGAGACCTCTGGGACACTATTAAACGCACCAATATTCGAATCATAGGAGTCCCAGAAGAAGAAGACAAAAAGAAAGACCATCAGAAAATTCTTGAAGAGATAATTGTAGAAAACTTCCCTAAATTGGGGAAGCAAATAGCCACTCAGGTCCAAGAAACACAGAGAATCCCAAATAGAATGAACCCCAAGTGGGACACCCCAAGACACATATTAATCAAATTGGCAAATATCAAATACAAAGACCAAATATTAAAAGCAGCAAGGGAGAAGCAAAAGATAACTCAAAAGGGGAATCCCATAAGGATAACAGCTGATCTCTCAACAGAAACGCTTCAGGCCAGAAGGGAATGGCAAAACATACTTAAAGTCATGGAAGAAAACAATCTACAACCCCGACTACTGTACCCAGCAAGGATCTCATTCAAATTTGAAGGAGAATTCAAAATTTTCTCAGACAAGCAGAAACTGAGAGAATTCAGCAACACCAAACCAGCCCTCCAACGAATGCTAAAGGAACTTGCCTAGATAGGAAACATGGATGGGATAGATAATTTGGAACCCAAAACAATAAAATAAATGGCAGCGGGATCATACTTATCAATAATTACCTTAAATGTAAACGGGCTGAATGCCCCAAGATTGGCCGATTGGATACAGAAACAAGACCCCTATATATGTTGTCTACAAGAGACCCACCTCAAACCTAGGGACACATATAGACTGAAAGTTAAAGGCTGGAAAAAGATATTCCATGCAAATAAGGACCAAAAGAAAGCAGGAGTGGCAATACTCATATCTGATAAAGTAGACTTTAAAATAAAGGCAGTGAAAAGAGATAAAGATCGACATTACATAATGATCAAAGGATCAATCGAGGAAGAAGAAATAACAATTATAAATATTTATGTCCCTAACATAGGAGCTCCACAATATGTAAGGCAAATGCTAACAAATATGAAAGGGGAAATCAACAACAACACAATAATAGTGGGAGACTTTAATACACCACTCACACCAATGGATAGATCAACTAGATAGAAAAGTAACAAGGAAATTCAAACTTTAAATGAAACAATAGACCAGCTAGACCTAATTGATATCTACAGGTCATTCCACCCCAAAACAAGAAATTTCACCTTTTTCTCAAGCACACACGGGACCTTCTCCAGGATAGATCACATCCTGGGCCATAAATCTAACCTTGATAAATTCAAAAATATTGAAATCATCCCAAGCATCTTTTCTGACCACAATGCAGTGAGATTAGATTTCAACTACAAGAGAAAACCTCACAAAACTTCCAACATATGGAGGCTCAACAACACACTGCTGAATAACCAACAAATCGCAGAAGAAATTAAAAATGAAATTCAGTTATGCATGGAAACGAATGAAAATGAAAACACAACAGCTCAAAACCTATGGGACACTGTGAAAGCAATGCTAAGGGGAAAGTTCATAGCAATACAAGCTCACCTCAGGAAACAAGAAAAAAATCAAATAAATGACCTTACTTTACACCTAAAGCAACTAGAAAGGGAAGAGATGCAGAAGCCCAGGTCTAGTAGAAGGAAAGAAATCTTAAAGATCAGGGCAGAAATAAATGCAAAGGAAACAAAGTGACCATAGCAAAAATCAACCAAGCCAAAAGCTGGTTCTTTGAAAAGATAAATAAAATTGACAAACCATTAGCCAGACTCATCAAGAAACAAAGGGAGAAGAACCAAATCAACAGAATTAGAAATGAAAACGGAGAGATCACGACAGAAAACACAGAAATACAAAGGATCATAAGAGACTATTATCAGCAACTATATGCAAATAAACTGGACAATTTGGATGAAATGGACAAATTCCTAGAAAAGTATAACTTTCCAAGACTAAACCAGGAAGAGATAGATAATATTAATAGACCCATCACAAGCACGGAAATGGAAACCGTAATCAGAAATCTTCCAAAAAACTCATCATTTGTGTGTTCAGAGAAATAGTACATTCACTTTCCTTTAAGAAGCTTTCACTTGCATTCACAGTGTAGCTAACTGCTGCAAGAGGCCTGACTTACAGCTTGTCTTGGCTGTAGATGTGCCTACTTAACAAAGCTTAATTATTTCTAACTTTTGATGTAGGTGAGAGATGTGAAACTCTTCCTTTCATTTGAACACTTAGTGGCCATCGTAGGGTTATGATTTGGTCTAATTTCTATATCGTTGTTTCTTACAGAATAGGGAGGCCTGGGGAGAGGAAGAGAGATGGAAGAACAGCTGGTTGGTGAAGCAGTCAGAAAACACACACAGCATTTAGAAATTAATTTCACCATCTTACCTGGGCATAATTCATGGAGACTTAAAACCATTACAACAGTAACACCAAATATTACTGATCACAGATCACCAAAACAAGTGAAATAGTAGTGAAAAAGTTTGACGTATTTTTAGCTTTACCAAAATGTGACATAGAGACATGAAGAGAGAAAATGCTGTTGTAAAAATGGCACTGGTTAGACTTGTTCAAACTAGTGTTGCCACAAATCTTCGATTAAAAAAAAAAACCATATCCTGTGAAGTATAGTTATTCAAAACACAATAAAATGAGATATGCCTACATACTATACAGATGTTTTCCAATTTATGTTGGTTTGACTTAAAATTTTTCAACTTTATGATGGTTCAAAAATGATACACATTCAATAGAAACTGTAACTCCAGTTTTGAATTTTGATTTTTTCCTAGGCTAGGAATATGCTGTACTCTCTCACCATGCTGGGCAGTGGTAGCAAGCTGCAGCTCCCAGGCAGCCAAGTCCTATCATGAGGGTGAACAACCAATAGACTTTTAACCATACTACACCCACGCAACCATTCTGCTTTTCACTTTTAATTCAGTATATGACATGAGGCATTCAACACTTCATAAAATTTTGGGTGTTAAGTGAATTCTACCCAACTATAAGCTAATGTAACTTCAGGTCATGTTTAAAGTAGCCAGGCTAGGCTATGATGTTCAGCAGGAGTGGTATATTAAATGCATTTTTGACTTAAGATATTTTCAGCTTACCATGGAGTTGTCAGGATCAATAATCCCATTATAAGATGAGGAAGATTTGTATTAAAATTTTATATGTACTTGGGCTTTTCTTCCCCTGTACTTTCTATTTTTTTCCCCATTGTTCTATCACTCCATTCATTGTGCTATAGTACAGTCTTTCAATGATAGAGGCTTTGGTATATATTTCAGTATCTGGAAAGACCTGCTGATAACCAGATAGCTGCATAATCCATGGTTTCTCTCTTTTGGGCTTTCTATTCTGTTTTGGGTTTGGGGTTGTTATTGTTTTTTTCACATGAAAAATCCAACTTGTTGAACTCAAAAATCTTGTTTATATTTTCATGGAGATTTTAATTATTTACATATGCTATAACATAATTGAACGATAAATGACCATGATATGTTCATAGTGTTGAGCTGTATTAACCAAGAAGAAAGGATAACTTTCTATTTGTCAAACTCTATCTTGCATTTTAGTATATAGCTCGTTCCATGCTAAAGTTTATTTTGTGTTTTTTTCCCCCTTCTTAGATTGCATAGGTTGTGCTTCACCACTCCCCTATCTCACTTTTTTCTTTTTGGTTTGCTTTCATTTACCATCTAAGACAAAGTATTCAACATAATTGTTTATTTAATTTTATAATTATCTAGTAATAGAAGTAGGATACTCAGTGAAGTGGTTATTGTCCAAATAAAAGGATATATAAAAAGAAACATTGAAATACAAATGACTCTTAAACTTTGTCATCCTTAACCTAGACTATATTCTAGGAACATTGGACTGATTGATACAACAAGGTAAAAACAAATCCCACAATGAATAGTTAGCTCAACTTTAGCTCAACAATAGTTAAGTCACTTATTTTTTTAATAAAACTTTCTAGGGTATATGTTTTCCCACTCACCTATGATTTGACAGCTCTATTCTCTGGATCTCCACATATCCAAAAGATACTTCCATCAGAGTATCCATCTACTCTGTTGCTCCTGTTAATCTCTTCCTAGGCTGTAAACTCCTGATGTCTTTGACTGTGACTGATTTGTCTTGCATTTTCCTATTAAAATGCCTGTATTAACGTCATACTCTGTTAAATATTAATTACATAATTTTTTTCAAAGGTAAATATTTAAATGTGGTGAATCCAAGACTTTGTATTTTAAAAGTTCTTATTCTTGTGCCAAATCAAGAAGTTGGGATATTAAGCATCACCCATTGTTTATAATTTAAATTTGAACATATGAACCAGATTTGACACTCTTTTCACTCCTTTATAATTTTACATTTTATCTCTGTCAGTTCTGCAATATACTAAGTCATCTATTTGCCAACATAAAGGCATATCACAATAGCAATTATTTACCTGAAATATGTATTTTTCCTTCAATATCCTGCCATCTAGATGAGAGTCCAAATGAGATTTTTACCAAGATTTTTTGTTTGGTTATTATTCTACATTGTTGGTTTTTAATGAAGGCTAGGCATAAACTCAATTGACTTTTACGTAGTTGATTATTGTTTTTATTTAATGCCCATGAAGTTCACTACCCAACAAGTTGGATAATCTATTATGATGTCTGAACTAAGGGTGGCCTGTGTTGTTCGATCAAGGTTGCTAGATTGTTTTATTTATTTTCTTGTTTTGTAGTTTGTGGATTAACAGACATTATTTTAAGAGTTGAACTTGGTCATGCTACATTATAAAAGTCATTCTTTGTCTACAGAGGCAAATTGTTATGATTAAATTCATTAAGACATGCTACCATGTAATTAATTAATTTTAACAAAATACTCATACATCACTTATAAACTGGTTAAAACAACTCATTAGTAGTATTTAAACAAAACATAAATGGAAAGATCATGCTTGTGTATACTTTGGTTTCCTTGAATATTAAATTAGCTGTTTGGGAGTTGGTCCTTACCAATTTCATTGTTTTATTTTGTCCTATCTTCTTTCTGTAATTTCTCAAGTAAAGTTTATACCAAATTGACCTCTTGTTTATACTTTGGTTATTTTTCATCTTGGGGAAAAGCATTTCTTGAGATTCTTTTTTTTTTAATTTCTTCTTTTGATTTTGATATGCACTGCTACAGAACACACAAGCAAGCACTATTGTTGTATTGATGATAAATTTGCTTGGTTCTTCAAACTGATCAACTGAAGATTTTAGTCTGTAACCATGTCTAGACAAAATGCAAATGTAGGTATTTGATTTTTCTTTCTTACTGTCATATGCATTGGAAAAGTGTTGAACGTACTTCTCTGAGTTGTTTTATAGAATTAATTTTCATGTCTTTATGATATCTTTGCATAGGTGATATTTGGTTTTGGGGGATAATAGTCAAATAACAGAATGGAACAGAGTTACAATGACACTAATACAAACTTAATCATGAAACTGAAATATCTATTTTGCTTCCAAAGAATACAATTTATAAGTAATAAGGAATTCTTTTTTTGAAATGTAGTTGATTTAGAATACCGTGTTAATTTCTGCCATAGAGCATAGTGATCCAGTTATGCATATATTCATTTTTATATTCTTTTCAGCTATGGTTCATTACAAGATAATGGATGTAGTTCCCTGTGCTATATGGTAGGACCTTGTTTATCCATCCTATATATAATAGTATAGAATAAAATATAATAATAGTTTGCATCTGCCAGCTCCAAACTTCCACTCCATCTCTCCCCTACCCCTCTCTCCATTGGCAACTACAGGTGTTCTCTATGCCTATGAATTTATTTCTCTTTCATACATAAATTCATTTGTGTTATATTTTTAGATTCCACATATAAATGGATATTATATGGTATTTGTCTTTCTCTTTCCAACTTATTTCACTTAGTTTGATAATCTCTCATTTCATCCCTGTTGCTGCAAATGGAATTATTTTGTTCTTTTTATGGCTGGGTAATATTCCATAGTGTGTATGTACTGTATCTTCTTTATCCACTCATCTGTTGAACATTTAGGTTGTTTCCATGTCTTGGCTATTGTGAGTAGTGCTGCAATGAATATAGGGGTGCATGTATCTTTTTAAATTGTAGTTTTGTCTGGTTGTATGCCCAGAAATAAGATGCTGAGCCATATGGTAGTTATATTTTTAGTTTTCATATAAACCTCCATATATTTTACATAGTGGCTGCATCAACTTACATTCCCATCAATGGTGTAGGAGGGTTCCCTTTTCTCCATACCCTCTCTGGCATTTGTTATCTGTAGACTTTTTAGTGACAGCCATTCTGACTGGTGTGAGATGATACCTCACTATAGTTTTGACTTGTAATTCTTTAATAATTAGCAATGTTGAGCATCTTTTCATGTGCCTATTGGCCATCTGTATGTTTTCTTTGGAGAAATGTCTATTTAGTTTTTCTGCCCATTTTTCTACTAGGTTGTCTATTTTTATTATTGGTGACTTGTATGAGTCATTTGCATATTTTGGAAATTAATCCTTTGTCAGTTGCATTGTTTGCAAATATCTTTTCCCATCCCATAGGTTGTCTTTTCATTTTGTTTATCGTTTCCTTTGCTATGCAAAAGCTTGGAAGTTTCATTAGGTCTCATTTGCATATTTTTACTTTTATTTTTATTGCCTTGGGAGACTGACTTAAGGAAACACTGGTACAATTTATGTCAGAGAATATTTTGCATATGTTCTCTTCTAGGAATTTTATGGTGCTATGTCTTATGTTTAAGTCTTTAAGCCGTTTTCAATTTATTTTTGTATGTGGTATGAGGGTGCATTGTAACTTCATTGATTTACATGTGGCTGTCCAGCTTTCCCAACACTACTTGCTGAAGAGACTTTCCCATTGCATATCCTTGTCTCCTTTGTCAAAGATTAATTGACCACAGGTATGTGGGTTTATTCTGGGTTATCTATTCTCTTCCATTGTTCCATATGTCTGTTTTTATGTCAATACCATGCCATTTTGATTACTCTACCTTTGTGGTATTGTCTATAGTCTGGGAGGGTTATACCTCCTGCTTTACACAAGGAATTTTAGGATAACTGAATGATGGAAGAGGAGAACTCCCCCAAGTTACCATAGGAGAGTTATGGGTGATCTCCCCACATCTGTTGGATGTTCTCCACTAGCATCTATTATTCTCTGTATGATTTCCTTGACTGCAGGAGCATGCATGAATCATCTGAAGACAGATGTTCACATCTTAGAGGAGCCATTAGCCCCAGCTTCCTTGAACTTACACGGGCCAGCTCTGAAGTGTGTTCTATACCACTTTCTATGCCCAGCAGGAATAAGCTCCAGCTCCTTTTGAAGTTAGCTTTTCTGTGTTGACTTTCTTCCTTGCCCTCTCTCACTTCCCAATTCTCTGCCATTATTTGTTAACATTGCCACCCAGGTAAACTGCTTGCACTTACATCCTACTTCAGGGTCTGATTCTGGGAGAACACAATCTAAGGTGGTGAACAATGATTGTTTCCTTAGAATTCAGGTTCTTGGAAGACACATCAACTCTACTGAGTATACTTTGGTTACACAAACAGAAGAAACACTTTCTGCTCTTGGAAGCTTGCCTATCTTTTTCCCTGGATAAGAGGTCTTTTCCTGCTAATTAATTGGACCAATTTTCATTTCTCTCTGTCTCATGTTAGAGCACAAAGACAAGCCTAAAGGCCTCTGAGGAAGTAGATAATCCTTATGTCCATGGCCAGATTTAGAATCTTACCTCTCCCGTTAGGAATATAATACAGAAATCCCTTGGGTATGCCAAAGGGGGATAGAAAAAAAGGAGAAAGATACTGAAGAGGAGAAGGTATGAGTACCCTAACATGGGGACAAGAGAACATAGAAGAGGAAAATCTTTTTCCACAATATCTTTTCATACTCAATGGCCATGCTCAGTATCAATGTTGTTGTTTCATTGCTAAGTTATGTCCGACTTTTTTGCAATTGTGTGGACTGTAGCCCACCAGGCTCTTCTGTCCATGGGATTTCCCAGGCAAGAATACTGGAGTGGGTTGCTATTTCCTTCTCCAGGGGATCTTCCCGACCCAGAGATTGAACCTGTGTCTCCTGCATTGGCAGATGGATTCTTTATCACTGAGCCAACTGGGAAGTCTCTGCTCAGTATCAATACAGACCAAACTAAGTTTCTAGAATGATTTAGAGACAGGAAGTGTCAAGGAGGAAAGAAGGATAAGGGAGTGGGAACTGAATGAGGCAGAGACCTTCTCACCCTGTCCTCTTACCACAGGTATATCAGTTGAATCAGGGTTATTAATGTTTATAAATATTAAAAATACATCTTATAATTTAGGCCTCCTCTGTAACACACTGGCAACTGGATTCTTAGTTTATGCCAAGATGGGGACTGACTCAAGATAATTACATGCATCTTTTAACAATTCCCATTCTCTGTTATTCCCCTAACAATTTAGAGGTTACAGTTTCCTGAAGAAGGTGACCTGAGCAACACATTCTAAACTGTTATGATTCTTCATTTTAGCCCCAAACTTCCACCACCCCATTTTCCTTCTCCTACTTTCCATAACATTCAATCTCTAGGGAAAGAAAAATGCCCTTGTCACTGCCCGTGAAGTGCTCTTTCAGACCTCTGTGCTATTGCGCGTGCCCTTCCTCCTTTTGAGGTGTGCTTTATCTTCCATGTGAAAGGGAAGTTTACTACAAGGTGGTACTTAACATAGTTCCTTGGGCCAGCAGCATCCGCATGGCCAAGGAGCTTGTTAGAAATGAAAAATATTGGTTCCACCCAAATATACTGAATTAGAAACTTTGCACATAGAGCCTAGCAGTTGAGTTTAACAAGCCCTTCGGGTAATTCTGATCCACCATAAATTTAAGAACCGTAGTACTTTATATAATGATTGGTTGCAAATCCTGAGACCTGAGACAAGGGGGTCCTTCTATAGTTTGGAGTAAAGCTGATGTCCCAGTTGTTCCATCCCAATTCCTTTTGCCAATAGGCAAAATTGTAATTAGGAAAATTCACTGATTTTGCTTCAGGAAGATGTTGAGAGGTGGGATAGGCCCTGGGAATCTTGGTAGGGATGGATGAAGAGAAAATCTGTGATTTTTGGTTTTCTCCCTCCTGAAAGAGAGAGGATATCTTCCTATTCCAAAATATCTCTTCCACACTGACTGAAATTTCACCAGCTTGAGTTAACAAGAAAATATTCCTGAGTAGGTTAAAGAGTGTGTGGGCAGATGATTTGTCATAAGCTTAATATGAACTAGCTTAATTAGCTTTCATTCTGACCTGGTTGAGATGCCTAGAGAAAATAAGAGTTTTGATTTAAGGGAAGGGTAATTTCAAAGCCAGACATACACGAAGTTGAATAGGACCTGTGGGACTTTATAGAGGGGAGGGGTGAGTGATGGGTAAAGATTTAGGCAAAAATGGCCTTAGTGAATTTTCACAGGGCACCAAGGAGGATGAAAGAGGTGCTAAAGATAGAAGCCAAAGCAATACTACCTGTTTCTCACTCTTATTTTCAGTTCAGTTCAGTCACTCAGTTGTGTCTGACTCTTTGTGACCTCATGGACTGCAGCTAGCCAGCCTCCCTGTCTATCACCAACTCCCAGAGCTTACTCACACTCATGTCCATTGAGTTGACATTGCCATCCAACCATTCAGCCATCTCATCCTCTGCACTTTTAGATTCCTCATAGAAATTGTTGGTAATCAGTCAAGGATAGCTGTCATGCTTCTTTGTTCCTTTTTTTTTTTCTTTCTTTTAACATTTTACTTCTCCCTCACTCATTTTCAATTTCCTGGGTTCAGGAGATAGGAGTGTAAGAAAGCAGACAAGTATTTTTTTGGCTATGGCATGTTGAAACAAAACCTTTAAAGGGGATTCTCTGATGAATGAATTCTAGGTACTCAGGAAATGCTACAAGAGCAACTTAACCTTCAAAAGATGACCATTCTTTGTATTGTGTGTGGAAGAAATGCTGTGCTTCCATTAAATGCACAAACATTTTGTGTGTGTGAGCCTAAAGGTGAGGATGGATCCACACAGATAATGTAGGGGATCCCAAGGTGAGAGCCAGAAAGGCTGCCCTAAAGAGGCTGTCATGGAGCAGTGTGGGGGCAGTATGCAAATAATTGTACTACTACCTGGAAGTAGGGAACTTTTTGAGGAACAAAGGACAATAGGAGTTTTACGGATCGAAAAATCACTGTTTGTTGCCACCCATGAATTTCTTTTTTTTTTTTTTTTGGTTAAAATTTTCATAAATAATGTTTTATTGGAACCCAACTACACTCAAGTATTCACAACTTTGTCCTAAGAGAAGTTAAATATGAGAGGCAGATACTGCATGGTTCACAAACACACACAAAAGTACCATCCAGCCCTTTATAGAAAAATATCACCAACTGTTCTATATAGTTCCAATTTTTCACCATTTGAAAACAATACTCTCATGACAACTATATGAATAAATTTTCCTTCTTTTTGGTCATTATCTTGGAATAAACTCCCAGAAGTGAGCATGAGCCAGCAGGTATGAGCACTTTGATGGTTCTCTAGATGTGATGCTAGATTGTTTTCCACAATGATTATACCAATTCCCACTGGCTCTGAGGGTGTATGAAAGTGAAAGTGAAAGTGGCTCAGTCATGTCTAACTCTTTGCAACCCTATGGACTATACAGTCTATGGAATTCTCTAGGCCAGAATACTGGAGTGAGTAGCCTTTCCCTTCTCCAGGGGATCTTCCCAACTCAGGGATTGAACCCAGGTCTCCCACCTTGCAGGAAGATTCTCTACCAGTTGGGCCACAAGGGAAGCCCAAGAATACTGGAGTGGGTAGCCTATCCCTTCTCCAGCAGATCTTCCTGACTCAGGAATTGAACCAGGGTCTCCTGTATTCAGGCAGATTCTTTACCACCTGAGTAATTATGAGGATGTCAATTTTCACTCCCTCTCCTCTGATGACATCCTGCTTCAACCTTGGAATAACCTGGGGCTGTGAGCACCTGGCCACCCATGAACTTCTGAGATCTGACTCGTAGTCAGGTACAAAAGTTGCTGGATAGATAAGAATCAGTTGCTTTTTATGTCTAACTTTTCAGCATCTTTCCTTCCTTTATATTCTTAAAGTATATGGCTTTTGTGTCCAATTTTTGGCAAAATTGTTCTCATGAAAGAAGCTTTGCTTACAAAGGTGAGGTACAGATAATTATTTGGAGACACTACCTCAAGGTCATAGGGCCAGTTCATGGTGACAGAGAGATCCATGGTTCCAAGATCTTGCCGTGATTTCATTTCTGTTATCCCTGCCTATGGATATTGGGTTGGCCAAAAAATTCATTTGAGTTTTTCTGTAGATGCTATAGAAAATCTGAATGGACTTTTTGGTCAACCAAATAAATCTACAGGCTTTACCTAAATGTGGTCAGTTTGTTGAAGAAGATAATGAAGCAACGATCACATCCTTGAAACTTGAGAAAATAGAAGAGGGTATGGGGAGAACTTTCCTCACATTAGCATTTCAGGTAGGGGTCTGGCAGGTCAGTGTCTTAAATTTCCATTATGCCCTCCTTCATTAGGCTCAGCAGAGAATAAATTCATAGTGAGACTGCACTGTTCCATTCAGTATGTTCCATTTCACTGCAGGTAGGAGCAGTGAAACAAATGCAATGTGACTGATTTCCCAAGAGATGATGCTAACATAAGCCAGGAGCTCATTCAGAAGAATTAAACCGAAATCTTCCCAATACATATTTACTCACATCTGGCACTTCCCTCCCCCCATTTCCTGTGCTTCTCGCTCCTCTGCACTCAATCTGTCAGTGGGAGCCAACACCTAAAAATCTTGTTAAGAGCAGTTAAACAGAAACCACTCTCGGTGCTGTTCAATTTACTTTTGGGAAACAGGCTTTAATTGGAGAGTTCCCATCTCTTTGGATGCAATTGCCAAAAGGTTAGGGGTTTTAATTTGCTGTTGTTGACCATCACTAGGTGAGAAAGTTTTCAACGAAGAAAGCTTTGAATTTAGTTCTCAAAATTCAAGAGCGATGAGAATGAGAAGTGGAATATGTAAACAGAGAAGTGGAATATGTAAACAGAGAAGTGGAATATGTAAACAAACAAATTCATTCTGCAGGGATTTATGGCTGACTAATAATAATTATATAATAGAAAAATACTTGGGTTTAAGATTCATTCATTCCAATTTCATGGTACCTTTGGAATTCTGAACTAGTATCTAGGCCTCCAAACTAGATATGCACACCGCAATGTCTTTTGCCAGGCTCTGGACTGCACCATGCGTGGCGATTGGCCTGGCTGTACAGGAGCTTAGCTTCTAGCCTGGATCAAAGAGAGAAATACCAGGTACAGTCAGGAAAGCCTGCAGGGGTACCCCTCCCTGTTGCTGGCCTGCTTTCCCAGTCCTGACAAGGGGGCCAGCTCCAAGATACTTTCTCCAGATCTGCACTGACGCCTGCTATCTCTGTCTTTGATTTACCAACAGTCTCAAATCCCTTAGGTCCCCAACTCCATTCTTCCATTTATTTATTTTTTTCCTGCATGCCAGGATTTCTAGTGCCAACCCTCACTGTTCACCGTTTTCTCAGTGCTCATTTTTGCTTCTGAGACTATTTTTCCTTAATGATTAGGCCTGTGAAGAGAACTCAGTATTCACTCTGAGTGAGGCCCCTCGTCAATGTTGGGATAATGCTGGTTGCTATATTAAACAACAACAAAATCTCATGGCTTAATATGATTCATCCCTTGTTCACAGGACAGCTCATTGCAGATTAAGAGGCTGTGTTCCAAGTAGGAAGGCACATGTCTGGATACCTCTTTTTACAGTCTCCAGTTAGTGGGAGAAAATCCAGGAACCTCACAGAAGCTTTTAGGGACCAGGTCTTTGCATCAGCCAGAGGTAGTCCTAGGCTCTAGTATAACTGCAAGTGACCCAGAAAGTGTACTCTTGTTCTGCAGACAGAAAGAGGTGATGCTAATGGTGAATATCTAGTCTCCCTCTACCTCCTGTCACTAAATGACTTATTAACTTCCAATAAGGGAGGTAATATTAAGTGATTATAATACTGCCTTATGGGAAAAAAAAAACAGTTTCAATTTAATTATTTTCTTCTGAGTGATTAATTAACTATACCCACAAATTTTTACTATTTGCATAAACATCCAGGTAAAGTTCTGGAGATCTGAATTACCTTATCTCTAATTATGGCTTTCACAGTATTTGAGCCAGTGTTAAATAAGAAAATAAAAAAGGCCAAAGTTTCTTTAAACCAGTCATCAAAGTCAAGCCCAGAGAAGCTTCTGGGAATAATTTATTTCACTTTTATGGTCAGTGTCAATAAAAGATAGACCGTCAAATTTAACAAGTAAGCGGCTATAGATTCATTAAGGTTAGGTCTAAGGCTTTTCCTGTGTGCATCGTGATGGTCAACAGCTTAATACAAAACAGATACTGGATAAAGATTAATTTCTTTTCTGTTACCTGAAGACTGATTCCTCCAGTGAATATGAGTTATCATTTAAAAACTTTTCTAGTAGAGTCGGGGGTTATATTTGTTTGAAAAGTGAAAGTGCTAGTCAGTCAGGTCTGACTGTGTGCAATGGACTGTAGCCTGCCAGGTTCCTCTGTCCATGGAATGCTCCAGGCAAGAATACTGGAGTGGGTTGCCAACCCCTTCTCCAGGGCATCTTCCTGACCCAGGAACTGAACCCAGGTCTCTTGCATTGCAGGCAGATTCTTTACTGTCTGAGACTTTAGAGCAAATCCATCTTGTCTCTAGCGTTTTCAAACATTTTTTTTTCAAGGTTTGGAAGTCCATGTTTAAATTCAGTGTGTCTGCACACTTATGTTAAATAGACATGGAGAGAAGTGCTAGCAGCCAGAGATTTCATTCAACCTCCGGCACTCAGCCCTGACCTAAGGGTGCTGGAGGAATCCTTAGAGTTTCTTGCTTGAGGAAACTGAGACCAGCAGAGGGAAGTTTGCCATGCCGAGAGATCACACTCTGGACATACAGGTGACCTGTCCAGGAAGTTAATGACCAAACTCACAGAGCATTTCTTTCCTCTGAGAAGTGGAAACAAATAGGGTCAATTGGGGGTGTTTCAGTCCTTGAAATTGAGGAATAGAGAGAAGTCCTTGGCAAGGTAGGATTGGGATGGCCACCAAATTTTGTCTGGCACAGTATTCCAAAAAACAGAGCTTCTCTCAAGAATTAGCTATCTGATCACTGGCATCTAGACATTAATGTTGAAGAGAAATGCAGACATTTCATTGGGTCGTTTCAGACCTACCCAGGATAGGTTTTGCCATGCTCATTTCAAGGCATTACCACACTCATTCCCTCTCAAGCTGGCTTGCCTTGACAATTGTTTAGCTTATAGTCCTGGCCAATGCTGACAGCTCTCTAGGTAAAGGACTTCCTAAGATTATTAAGAGTAGTTCTTCTCCATAATCTGTTTAGCTTAATTTGATGACTCTTTTCTTAATTGTGGTTGAGTATTCCTTAAAATGATGTTGTCTCAACTACTTACTTTTACCTCAAGGAAAACTGGAATATCTATGGAACATTAATGAATATTTAGATCAATGCCATATTTAAAATTGCCTTTTAATCATTTACATCTGAGAGAACAAATGTATCTATTCAATTGTCTTTTAGGGTTACACACCCCCCTTAGAATTAAGAAAGCCAAAGTTAGTTCTTTGGAAAGATTAAGAAAACTGCTAGAAACCTGGTGAAACTGATCAAAAACAGAGAAAAAAACAAAGTGAGGAATTAGAAGAAGCATTTCATGAGTTTTTCAGACATTTAAAAGATCATAGCAAGATATCATGAATCTTAGAACTTGAAAATGCTAAATGAAATAGACAAATACTTAGGAAAATATAATTATTATAACTGGCACAATAAGAAAGAGGAAGTCTGAATAGCCTGGTAACGATGAACACAATTAAATCTATACTTTAAAATCTCCTCACAAGTAAAACTCCAGGCTCAGATAGCATCACTAGAAAAGTATACCTAACTTTCAAAGAGAATACATAATGCCAGTTTTTCACAAACTCCTCTCGAGTCTTGAGAAAAAAAGGAAACACTCCAGCTAATTTCATTAGGGCAGCACATCTTTGATACTAAAAACTTACAAGGGTATTATGAGAAAAAAATACAGAATAATAGCATTCATGAATATAAATACAAATATTCTAAGAGATATTAGTAAACCAAATCTAACAATAAATAAGAAAGATAACATAAGCCAGCTGAATTTCTTCTAAAAACACAAATTTCATAACATTCAAATAGGAAGTCGTAGCATTCAACATTATCAGAATGATGGGAAAAGTCATATGATTACCTCATTAGATAAAGTTTTAAAAGTATCAGATAACTACCAACAAGTATTTTTGACTAATCTCTAGCAAAATGGTAAAAAATGAACTTCCTCAGTCTGGAGAGTACCTATAAAATGATACAGCATGTCAGTCAGTCATTTGTAGGAGTGAAATGTTGAAAATTCCCCTAGATCAAGAACAAGACAAGGATATCTGATATCACTTCTCCAACTGGACATTGTTTTTTTTAAGATCCTGGATGTTGAAGTAAGACAAAATAAATAAATAAAAGAATTCTGTTATCATTCACAGGGGCTATAGTTGATAATGTGAAAAATACAAAATATACCATACAATTCACCTATTTAATGTATACAATTGAGTGAATTTTAGCTAAAAACTGTTTTAAAATGCAAAGACAAAGATTGTTTAATACATTGTTTTGGTGATAGGATAGATTTTTAAATTTTTTAATTAAATTTGTTTAAGAATTCATGAAAGTAAAAGAATTGTTAAAAAGTCTATAAACCTACTTTGTAGATTAAATTTTTTTAATACTTTGTCAACTTTATTCCATCTAGTCTCATCATTTAGTTGATATATTTTAAATCAGTTTCCAGGTGCCAGATAATTTCACTTTTAAACCCTAATTTGTATCCCTAAATAGAAAAAGTTTTCCAAGACATTCTTCATAAAGAAAAACAAAGTGAGAGGATTTGCTATTTGAATATTAATACATATAACAAAGTTATAATAATAAAGTCAGAGGGGTATTGATCCTGGGATTAAAAGTATAGACCAAAGGAGGGGACTGAAGAACTTAGAGGCTGATAAATAGGCACTTGATTGATTAACCACAAAGTAGCTCCCACAGGGCAATGGGCAAGGATGGTATTTTCAATAAATATTGCTGTTTAAAATGATTATGTGGGGGAAATAAATCTCAATTCCATCCCATCCTCATGTCACACACAAAAATAAAATTATTAGGCAAAACAAAGCTCTAAAAGATTATATAGAGCATTATCCTTATGACTTTGGGTTATGAAAAGATCTCTTAAAATACAAGGAAGCACTAATTATAAAGAGAAAAATTGATAAATGGGAATGTCACTAAAGTGAAGACATTCCGTTTGATAAATGTAAATAAAAATGTAAAATAAAAATTAAAGTAAATCTGTGAAGAAAGCAAACAAAATATAGCATTAAAGGGGTAAAACAGGAGGTCACAAAGTGACAGAAAATACTTGCTAAGCATTTGTTGTGGACTGAACTGTGTTCACCCCAAACCCATGTGTTGAAGCTTTAACCCCCAATGTGACTGTATTTAGAAATATGACCTCTAAGGAGGTAACTGAAGTTAAATGAGGTCAT
>ML664175.1:7546510-7567531 GCA_007570785.1 Antilocapra americana
GGGGGTTTTCCCATTTATTCCTCCAGATGGATTTTATAGTTTTTTCATAGATTCTAAATCATCTGTTTATATCAGCATTGCTTTAAACTTATGCATTATTTTGGGAAGGCTTGATACACACTCTTCTATATTTTTACATTTATTTGAGGTTTATTTTTGTTCTCTGTAAATCTTTGTAGGCTTAGAATGTAGATTCTTATATATATTGATATGTTTATTTTTATAGGTTTTGCATTTTTATTGCTCCTTTGAATTGGAAATGTTTTCAGTATCCTTTCTGGATTTTGGTAGTATAGAAAAGTTATCAGTGTCTAGATATTTATTTTGTTACTTGTCCTGTTCCTGAAAACTTTATTATTATTATTATTATTATTATTTATTTTTTTTAGTTGGTAGGCTTTTCAGAAGACATCACTTTGTTGCACAGGTCTTAAAATTTTCCACTTGGCTCGGCTTCTGCTGCTGGCATTTTCCTGTTGAGATGTATTCCTTAATGTTTAGTGTTCTCATCACTGGAAAGCTTTATTTATTATATATCCAAACATGTTTCTTTCCTTACATGTCAGGCATTTAATATCAATATTGATTTGAATTAAAATCTGATTTACTGTACTTCTTAGATTTGTGGATTTTGATGTGAAATCTCTAGGAGCCAGGGAGAGAGTTGTGTCTTTTTTATTTCTTTTTCCCACATTGCCACTCTTCAAGGTCTTAGCTCTGATATTCCCACCCCACTGCCAGGGTATGAGATCTCAGAAAGCCTCTTCTCTGAGCTGTGCAGTTGAGGATACTACCTGAACAAACAGCTTAAGGATGACAGTGTAGTATCATGAAGTCAAGCACTTAACATGACTTATTTTTACTGTGAACCTCCATAATCTTAAAAATTAGGGGCTTGCATGAGGGTGAAGGGATGAGTGAAATAAATGAAGGAAATTAAGAGGTACAAATGTTCAGTAACAAAATAAATGTGTCACAGGGATGAAATTATAGCTGCTGCTAAGTCACTTTAGTCGTGTCTGCCTCTGTGCGACCCCATAGACGGCAGCCCACCAGGCCCCCCTGTCCCTGGGATTCTCCAGGCAGGAACACTGGAGTGAGTCGCCATTTCCTTCTCCAATGCATGAAAGTGAAAAGTGAAAGTGAAGTCGCTCAGTCGTGCCCGACTCTTTGTGATCCCATGGACTGCAGCCTACCAGGCTCCTCTGTCCATGGGATTTTCCAGGCAAGAGTACTGGAGTGGGGTGCCATTGCCTTCTCCAGACTTAGTGACGAAACAGCAACAAATGTCTTTGTGTGGTAACAGATGGTAACTAGACTTATCATTGGTGATAATTATGTTATGTAGAGAAATATAGAATCATTGTGTTATGTACCAGGAACTATCATAGTGATGCAGGTCAATTGTACTTCAAAAAACAAGCCAACAAATATACACACAGATAAAGAGACGAGCTTTGTGGTTACTGGAGGCAGGGAGTCAGGCAGGGAGAATTGGATGAAGATGATTGAAAGGTATAAACTTCTGATTATAAATAAGTGCTAGGGATGTAATGTACACATGATTTATTTAATTAATACTGCTGTGTGTTATATAAAAAGTAATTAAGAGGGTAAATCCTAAGAGTTCTCATCACAAGGAAAATATGTTTTTGTTTCTATATGATATTATGAGTGTTCACTAAACTGATTATGGTAATCAAATCATTATGCTGTGCTGTAAACTCATACAGTGTTGTATGTCAATTATATCTCAGTAAGACTGGAAGAAAAAAAAAGAGAAAGGAATGACATTAATGGCTGAAAGTAGTTTAAGAATTAATAAACAAAACAATAGGGGCTATATTGGGCTGATCATTAGGGTCACAAAACACCTTCATTCAACAAATACTGACAGAGTATCTGCTATAATTTTTAAAAGCAATGATAGTAAATAAACTATCAGTATTTTATAATAACTATATCTGGTACAATCTAAATCTTTACATACATTATTGCTGGGAAGATTCCCTGGAGTAGGAAATGGCAACCCATTCCAGTAATCTTGCCTGGAGAATCCCATGGACTGAGGAGCCTGGTGGGCTACAGTCCATAAGAATGCAAAAATTCAGATATGACTGAAGCTACTTAGCACAGGCAATATCTGGTACAATCAAATCTTTACATACATTATTCCATTTACACTCATGCCAACACTGTTGGGTAGTGTTATAATTCTTTTAAACTGTCTCGAAGAGGTTTATAGATTTGCTCAAGGAAGTGCATTTAGTGTCTAGTCTCTTAATAATCTAGAACATTGCTTGTTGCAAGTGATGTGAAAGTTGAAAAGAAGTACTCAACACCTTCAATATTGAGGGAGATGGCCATTTGGTTAATTAATATATAATATGTAAACTGAAGTATACTGTAAATGGAAATATATACAAGGTGTAATGGGATTATAGGGGACATAGTTACCTATGATGTCATCACAGATTTTTCTTTTAACATGAATTTTGACATTAATTCATTGGAGACCTCACTGGAAAATGATTTTTTTTTAAAAATTTCCAGCTATTTTATGACAAAGATAGGAAAAAGTTCTCTTTGTTTAGAGAGTAAGTATATGTATCTTTCTCTCAGGGAAGGATGAAATGATCTTGGAAGAACCCTCCTAGCTTCTAAAATTTCAGTTCCCTTTGGTATCCATTCATTTATGCTCAATGATGCTAGGTTCCTTAGGGTCCTATCCTTATTTGGCATCAATTCTTGATTACCAGTCCTACTCCAACTTAATATCTATGTTTCTATAACTCATCCCTAAGGCTATTTTTATAAAATACTGCAAATTATGAGTAAAATGTTTCTTAAAAAATGTCAATCTTGGCTGTTTTGACAATACAGTCAAAAACTGTTTCCAAACACATAGATGAGTCATTCAAATATGTTTAACATGTTTATTTCTTATTGCATAGATAAAATGACTGAATTAATTTTTCACTTTTCCAGGGCCCTTTAGTTTCATATCTATTTGTTGATATGGCCAAATAGTTAAGCTAGTTGTGTTTGCTTTGCCTCAGTGTTACTCCTTAAATTGTCCTTTGCTTTTTTTTCCCCCTCCCTTTATTTATTTATTTATTTATTTATTTTTACTTTACAATATTGTATTGGTTTTGCCATACATTGACATGAATCCGCCATGGGTGTACATGTGTTCCTCATCCAGAGGCGCCCTCCCACCTCTCTTCCCATCCTGTTCCTCTGGGTTATCCCGGTGTACCAGCCCCGAGCACCCTGTATCATGCATCGAACCTGGATTGGCGATTGGTTTCACATATAATAATTTGCATGTTTCAATGCCATTATCCCATATCATCCCACCCTCGCCCTCTCCCACAGAGTCCAAAAGACTGTTCTATACATCTGTGTCTCTTGTGCTGTCTCGCATATAGGGTTATCACTACCATCTTTCTAAATTACATATATATGCGTTAGTATACTGTATTGGTGTTCTTCTTTCTGGCTTACTTTACTCTGTATAATAGGCTCCAGTTTCGTCTACCTCATTAGAACTGATTCAAATGTATTCTTACTAATGGCTGAGTAATATCCCATTGTGTATATGTACCACAGCTTTCTTATCCATTCGTCTGCTGATGGACATCTGGGTTGCTTCCATGTCCTGGATATTATAAACAATGCAGCGATGAACATTGGGGTACATGTGTCTCTTTCAATTCTGGTTTCCTCGGTGTGTATGCCTAGCAGTGGGATTGCTGGGTCATATGGCAGTTCTATTTCCAGTTTTTTAGGGAATCTCCACACTGTTCTCCATAGTGGCTGTACAAGTTTGCTTTCCCACCAACAGTGTAAGAGGGCTCCCTTTTCTCCAAACCCTCTCCAGCATTTATTGCTTGTAGACTTTTGGATGGCAGCCATTCTGACTGGTGTGAAATGGTACCTCATTGTGGTTTTGGTTTGCATTTCTCTGATAATGAGTGATGTTGAGCATCTTTCCATGTGTTTGTTAGCCATCTATATGTCTTCTTTGGAGAAATGTCTGTTAAGTTCTTTGGCCCACTTTTTGATTGGGTCGTTTATTTTTCTGGAATTTTTCACTTTCCCAAGGGCCCTTTGGTTTCATATCTATTTGTCAATATGGCTAAATAGTTAAGCTAGTTGTGTTTGCTTTGCATCAGTGTTACTCTTAAATTGTCCTTTGCTTTTATGTAAAGGTATAATTTGATGATTAGCAATTAATAAATGAATGGGTCTTAACCTTTGGCAAGCTGGTTATTAATGATGTTCTCATGAAATGAAAGGCTTAATGAGAACATCTTTTATTTTTAAATGAGTTTTTATTTTAAGATCTTGTTCATATTGGTGGATAATTAGCAAATGCTGTGAATGCTACAATGGTCTAACTTAGTATGATCTGAGAGTCCTTGCAAAGCTGTATTCAGATTCTTCCTGCTATAATGTAAGTATATTCTAGACACGATGTGACTGCCTCTTGATGCTATTGAGTATATGCTCATATTAGTATGACCTTTTTCTGTTCTCAGGAAGGAAAGTAGTCGCATTTTGATAAGTAACACCTTCTGAAAATAAACCAGCCAAGATTCATCCTCAAAATGATGTTTTCTTAGTTCAAGGTCCTATGGCAAAAATAGGTAAATAAATTTAAAAGATACACTTAACCACTGTAGAAGTTATGAGAATACACCTCTTGGATCTCTGACTGTGAGGAGCCCCAGCTGCTGGACTCTGAGAGCCGTTACTGTGTTTCCACTGAAGCCAGACTTCCCCAGGGCAATGCCTGAGCAGGCCAGAGATGCAAAGGCAGACCTGCTTGCTGGGTGTTGGGGTGGAGCTCCTCTGACAGGTGATTTTGAAATAAGGATTCTCCAAATTCTTTGCCAGACTCTCCTAGAACCACATGGCTGTCCAAGACACTTCTACCCAACCTTCCTTCTCTCTTTTTCACCTGGGCTCCAGGTAGGTTCTGCATCTCTGCTTGACAGGTCTCTCAGCCTCTTCCATCTTCCTCCTTATTTTTCTTTACAGATGTCAACCTCAATAAATATTTATGCAGCTAATCAATCCCATCTGGACATCTGCTTCTAGAAGGACCTGATTAGCCCCAAACCTATCAAGCTGAGACAATATTACGAGCTTAGGTTTAAGACAAACTAGAACTCAGGAAGTTGTGCATTTTATATCAAGTTTTGAGGCAACTGTATACCTGTATCTTTAAATAAGTTAGACCCATAGAGTGAAACTTTAAAACAACTTTATTTTTGTCTCCTATTGTTCCTTCAAACTTGTTTGGGGGAACTTTATCTTCCTGACCTCTTATATGAAAACTTTAGTAGATATCATTAACTTTTATGTTATTCTCAGTTAACAAAAAAGTTTTTCTGAACATTTTAGTTTATCAAACATCTCAGTTCATCAGTTGAAGTGCCCACTCCCGTGTAACAATCAAAAGCTCTCTGAAAGTTTTATTAAAGTACTTCCTCTCCTTTCGTTTAGGCCTATGGATCTATATCTGAGTTTTGGCAAGTAAACCCTTCATTTCTGGGAGCTTCTCACTCTTGGTCTCTTGATACGGCCAAATACAAAACTTTCAGTTATCTGCTTAAATTCTCCTTCCTCTCTGAGAAATCTATCTAGAGAGCTTCAGCACATTTCTGGTGAAGTATTAAACACTTTTTGATGGCTGTCTCAAATAACATCCTGAACAATGACTTTTTCACAGGTATATCCACACCTACTCCATAGGAAACACTCACATATCCTTTGTTGAGCAAACTCTTGGCATGCAAGCTGCCCCAGTACTGAAGGCTCACTGAAGTACACCATCCAATTCAACAGATAGACCACCATAATCTTTTCCTTTAGATTTCTGAGGCATCTTGTCTCTTAAACTCTGGGGGACACAAATCAAACTATCAGTCCCATTTAACACCCTTTTCCAAGACTGAGAGATGAAAAACAGTCTCCTTTATATTTCACATAGGTTGTGGCATGATGGAGTGTGAAGCAATATTTTCTCCCAAATCCCTCTAAATTCTAATCCTTCCTCTTAACCCCTCCAATCTTTCTCACAAGCTAGAGATGGATATTATGCTCATGTCACTAAGCTAGTATTAAGCAAGCTTCTTGCAGTGTTAGGCAACCTTTTCTGGTTTTGTAGTCCTATTTTGGAATATGGCAATAGTTGGCACCTATTCAATCGACTGATATTCAAATGATAGTACAACAAGTACCAGCAGCATTCTCACCTGGGAGTCTGTAAAAGTACTGACTCTCAGATCCCAACCCAGAGCTACTGAATCAGAATCTGCCTTTTAACATGTTTCCTAAGTGATCTGTATTCACAGTGACTTTGAGAAGCACTAGCCTAGAGAACGCAGCTGAAACCAGTGAGAAATATCCTATTTTAATATTCTGCCACAACTGTAGTTTCTGTTTATTTAATAAATATATATTGACTATGTTAGGTATAAGAGGACTTCCCAGGTAACTCAGTAGTAAAGAATCTACCTGCCAATGCAGGAGATACAGGTTCAACCTCTGGATTGGGAAGATCCCTTGGAGAAGGAAATGGCAATCCACTCCAGTATTTTTGCCTGGAGAATCCCATGGACAGAGGAGCCTAGCAGGCTACAGTCCATAGGGTCACAAAGAGTCAGACACAACTAGAATGACCAAGCATGCATGCATGTTGGATTTTAGATGAGGAAAGATTACGTTTTGAATTGAGCCTTGAAAAACACATAGCACTTGGCCATGTATGGTTGAAGAACTGATCCTTTGATATGGGAAAATTAGAGTATATAAAAGCACATAGGGGCAATTCATAGGCACATGTACAGAGATCAGCTCTATTTCATTGGAAGAGTGTATAAGTGGAGGTGATCCTGAGAGCCACACTAAAGAAGATATATCAGGGCCTTGAATGCAGAGTCAGAGTTTATATTTCATTTAGAAATGAACTAAAGGATTTCCTCTGGTGATAGAACAAATGCTTCTCCTCAGCAACTACAGTTGTGTTAGAGAAATAGCTTGAAACTTTAACAGCTTTTGAATTTAAAATCTGGCTGGGTGAAGTGTACATCTAGAGATGACTGTGCTAGGTTCCATGATCTTTGATACTGCTCATTTGTCTATTTGAAAAAAATAATAATCTGTGATAGACCAAATAACCACAGTCTAAACTACTCCCAGGAAAATGTTAAAAGGGGGACATGTCAGTGCAGTATTTAGGAACCTGCTTTGGAGAAGTGCTGATTTTCTGCTCTGCTGCCCAGGAAAACTTTCCTAGTGATAATATTTACTGTCTCCCAGCATTTCACCCTCATTCTCTCTTCACTGTGGATGAAACCACTTCTCAGGGCCAGTAACATTACAAAAAGACAATCAGATATATGCCTCCTAATGGGAGATTTTATCACTACTCATGAGGTAATCTTACCAAATAAATTGTCCCTGAACCTGATCAAGGCTCTAAACCCAAATACCAATCTACTGAAAATATAGTGGAACAGAGTTCCATGAGAAAACAACACTGCAGGAATAGAATCAGCAAAACCCAGACTGTTGGAAACTATAGCTACAGAACAGATTGTTTCCTCATCATCTTTATCTATTAAAAATAAATAAATGCAAGAAGAGAAAGAGGAGGTGGGAGAATCAAAACTAATAGGTTAAGAGACAACAAGTCAATCACAATGTATGGACTTAATTTGAATCCTGATTCAAACATAATTTCTTTAAGTTATTGTTAAAATGACTTTTTAATGTTATGATACTTGAGACAAATGGAAGTTTTTATCTGTTTTGATATTAAAGAAATTGTTATTAAATAAAACATGGATCAAGCTCCACTCTGATACAATGTCCACTCAGTTGCCTGAGTGGTCTTCAGAAATAGTCATATTATGACAATTTCCTGCTTTAAAAATGACATAGACTAAGCGACAGTTCCTTACCATTGCCTAAAATTTAATGTAATCTATTTCCTGCCTTCCTCTTCAACCTTACCTCATGCTCTTCCAGCCCTAATTCACTCCTCTGGTCTCACAGACAGAGGTATGATGAAACCCTCTGTAAGAGAGATCTAAAATAAAGGAAGAAAAGACTCTATGTATTTCTCTATGTACATATATGTATGTAAATATATTTTAACTATCTAGAAATATATACAATGAATTAATAATTATGTCTATGTTTTTTGGTGGGGGGAGGTTTGGACTGAGAGGAAAACATTTTATCTCCTTTATTGGTAATGCTGAATCTAGTTCTCTACCTACACAGGAAAAATGCACTCCTGTGCTTCTTCTAACCCTACCACACTTCATGTCTGATCGCCAAGTGTGTGGGGTATTTTTCCACACGTCAAGCAATCCTCTGTGATACCTGCTGGGTGTGTGTGTGTGTGTGTGTGTGTGTGTGTGTGTGTGCGTGAGTTCACGTGCTCAGTCGCTCGGTCGAGCCTGACTCTTTGTGATCCCAGGGACTGCAGCCCGCTAGGCTCCTCTGTCCTTGGGGCTTTCCAGGTAAGAACACTGGTGTGAGTTCCCATTATCTCTTCCAGGGGATCTTCCTGACTCAGGAATTGAACCTGCATCTCCTGCATTGCAGGAGGATTCTTTACTGCAGAGACACCAGGGAAGCAGGTGTCCCAGGGTTCAATTCAATTCTGACACTGACTAGATGGAGCTGGTATCAGATCTCACAAGTGAAGGCTCAGCCCCCACTTCAGACACCAGTTGCAAGTCTCAGGTTGTCAGACAGAACCAAACCCTTTCTTGGGTTCCATAATTTGCTAGAATGACTCACAGAACTCAGTGAAACCTGTTTCCTGGCTTGTTATAAAGGACGTGAATGAAGAACCAAATGAAGAGGCACGTAGGGAAAGTTCAGGAGGGTCCTGAGTGTAGCAGTTTCTGTCTTCCTGTCTTGGTGGAGTTGGGCTTTACCACCCTCCTGGCATGTGACTGTGGTCGTCGACCTGGAGGCTCTCTGAACCCTATATAATTGGGATTTTTATGGCGGCTTCATCACTTAGGCATGATTGATCATAAACTCAATCTCCAGCCTCTTTTCCCTTCCAAGGGAGGAAAATTCCAAGTTTCTAATCATGGCTTGGTCTTGCTGGTGACCATGCACCATCCTGAAGCTACCCAGGAGCCCACCAAAATCAGCTCATTAGAACACAAGATACTTATATCACCGAGGAAATTATGAGTTTTAGGAGCTTTGTGCCAGGAAGCAGGGGCAGAGACCAATTTAAGTGTTTTATATTTTTCCATACTACCTTAAAAATAAATTGATGTATCACCTGGAAAATTAAGTCAGATTTAAAAAAAAAGTTTAGTTAACATAGTGTTTCCCTTCTTCAAATGTCCTAAATAGAGACAATTAGACCCTTCCATGTTTTCACAGTAGTTTGGTTATATCCCTCTTCTAGCCCTGCATGTATTCTATACATATTAAGGAGGACCCCTAAAATATAGTTTACAAAGGTAGTCACATTCCCTAAAGGAGTTCATGCCGTCTGATTGTTATGGTGACCGTTTCTCTTTTAAAACAACACGTTTGCCACATGTACTATTTGTTAGTTTGCTTTTTTCCCGCTTTAACCATACATCTCAGAGGTTTTCCTATGATAGAAGATTCTGATCAAATGTGTAAGAAGATGGTTGTTTTCATGGGGAACTTGGGACAGATCTTTGTAAGAAGATTCTGAAATTCTGACAGATTACTGTGCCTGGGATTGTGTGTAATTTTATGACTTTCAGTCATTTTTTCTGAATCATGTGTAGTTTTATGAATTTTCAAATATTATTTTCTAAATTCCTTTAACTTGTAAAGGAATCCAGAGCCCAGACCTAATGTACTGTTTTTTAGGAAGAAAATCTCAGAGACCCTGAAATTCCAGTAACTTACTCTTCTTCATAGCAAATTCTAGTAGACCCAGAGGGAAATATGGCTTCACGTCTATCTGTAATTCATCTAATGGTTCATCTGTCTGTTCACCCGATCATCCCTTTTGGTTCACAATGGATTTGAAATGATTAATTTTGTCTAGTAATTAGTCTGCTATTCTAAAATGACTGATATGCCATCTCTAAGAGGAATTCATCAAAATAATACTGAGATCATTGTTGGAATAACTTACATGCAAAATGAGTGTTGTGATGGCAACAATACTCATCCGTATGTAGGGACACTGGAATTAAAAACAAAAACAGTCTCCTTCCTGTAGAGCTACATTTCATATATGCTAAATTATTATGAAAGTTTCTCTGCCATATTGGTTGAAATTGTACTCACTGTTACATAAAACTATAGAATCAAGTATTTTTTAATAGTTCAGTTCAGTCTCTCAGTCATGTCTGACTATTTTCAATCCCATGGACTGCAGCACACTAGGCTTCCCTGTCCATCACCAACTCCTGGAGTTTGCTCAAACTCATGTCCATTTAGTTAGTGATGCCATCCAACCATCTCATCCTCTGTCTTCCCCTTCTCTTCCTGCCTTCAGTCTTTCCCAGCATCAGGGTCTTTTCCAATGAGTCGGTTCTTCCCATTAGGTGGCCAAAGTAGTAGAGCTTCAGCTTCAGCATCCATACTTCCAATGAATATTCAGAACTGATTTCCTTTAGGATGGACTGGTTGGATCTCCTTGCAGTTCAAGGGACTTTCAAGAGTCTTCTGCTACACCACAGTTCAAAGGCATCAATTCTATGGCACTCGGATTTCTTTATAGTCCAACTTCCACATCCATACATGACTACTGGAAAAACTATAGCTTTGATTAGACAGACCTTTGTTGGCAAACTAATGTCTCTGCTTTTTAATATGATGTCTAAGTTTCCAATAGCTTTTCTTTCAAGTAGCAAGCATCTTTTAATTTCATGACTTCAGTCACCATCTGCAGTGATTTTGGAGCCCAAGAAAATAAAATCTGTCACTGTTTCCACTGTTTCCATTGTTTCCCCATCTATTTGCCAGGAAGTGATGGGACTGGATGCCATGATCTTAATTTTTTGAATGTTGAGTTTTAAGCTAGCTTTTTCCCTCTCTCATTTTTATCAAGAGGCTCTTTAGTTCCTCTTTGCTTTCTGTCTTAATGGCGATGTCCTCTGCATATCTGATGTCATTGATATATATTTTTACCAGTGCAAAGATCAATAACAATCCATGGCAGATTCAGTGACCCTAGTCAAGCAGAGTAGCCTGGGATAGTTCTTCTGAAATAGCTGGGTCTGGTCTACAACTTCTTTCCCTTTATCTTCCTGGAACGGTAACAATCATCAGATCCCCAAATTTTCATTCATGTGCCCATTCCTATTTTTTCAAGGGTTTTGTCCAAGACTATAAAGAAAATAATGCATACCAGCCTAAGATAGATATATATATGTCACAAAGAATTGCACTTTTCCTATTTTATTGGACAATCATAAGGCCATATGATTATACACACACACACAGTTTAACCTTTCCGTAGGCACATTTTAAAACTATCTTACCAGGAAACATTTTTAACCAAGCAATTTAATGTTTACTTTTTGATCATTTGCAAATAATGAACTTCCTACAAGAGATTTCCATCTTTTTCATCAAACATCAGTGAACCCCTTAAAGGTCATTTTAATTTTGTAGTGCACTGCCAGAGAAGATCAGCAAAGTCTGAAATAGCTGAAGATTTAGGTATATTTTCAATTGCCTCTTTAACTTGGAACTAGAAAATGAGTTGTCATTTCTGTAACTTTGCCGTTTGTGACTGCATTATGTGTTTTATTGACCTGAATCACTCTGAGAAGACTTATCAAAGCTCAGCAGTTTCTTTTTCTTTGACCAAAGATGTCCAAAGAATTTGATAGCACTTGATGAACTGGTTGACGATTTTACTTGGAAAAGAGCAGTTTTGTGTGAGTAGAACCATGATAAATGACCACAAACCCAAATTTCCAAACCCAGCTTCCCTGTGATTTGGGTGCCAGAATTTTCCAGGGTATTTCAGTGTTAAGAGGCTGTAACATCTGAAAAAGGATAGAATGTCCCTTTCCTTTTACAGGCTTCCTATGGAAAAATCTAAACTGTGTTTAAAATCTAACAATCCCCCTGCTCCTACACTGTATTCTACACTTGAAATTTGCATGAAAAGAAACCAGACCTGATTGGTGGTATCACTGTAAATCTATGGCCATACAAATTTTGATGCATTTCAGGGCTCACACGTAAGTCTCCTTTCTTCATTTACACTCTCTCCCTGTGTGATTTCATCCATTGTTATGGTTTTCTTTAAATGCAGTTTTAATACTGAGAACTTATCTTTAGCTCAGATCTTCACTTTGAGTATCTATGCATCCAGTTACTCATATGTCAGCTGTTTCATACATATCTCAAAATTAACATGCTAAATAAACCCTCAAAATTTAAAGACTTTTTGACAATCCGATTACCATTACTTGAAATGTATCACTTCCTTATGATCTACCCCATTACCTCTTTGGGGACTAACTGTTGCTGTTCGTTCACTAAGTCATGTATGACTGTTTGCAACCTCATGGACTGAAGCATACCAGGCTCTCTTCTACTGTCTCCCAGAGTTTGCTCAAATTCAGGTCCATTGAGTCGGTGATTCTAACTATATATCTTTTAAACCACACAGCTTTTAAACTGGTGTCCCTGCTTTCATTTTTGCCTACCCTTCATTAACATCTTCCCAACAGCCCCTTTCCATACAGTGGGAGCAGTTAATTTAAAAATACATTTATTGAGGTATAATATATAATACACATATAGTAAAATGCATGGATATTAAGCATTACACTCATATAATTAGAATCCAGATAAAATAGGATGGTATTAGCATTCCAAGATGAATATTGATTCTTAAATCTGCTTCAGTTTTTTTTTTTAATTTTTAATCCTAGAATTTGATTTGCTTTGTTTTATGTATACTTCTGTTTTATGGTGAAATTCTGTATCTTATGAATTTCCTTCAGTATGTATATAATACATTTCTTAAAAATCTATCTTTCATAAATCCAATATCTGGATAACCTGTGTTAACTTGTTTCCATTGTCCTTTTGTTCTCTTCATTTTTTAGTTATTTGGTTCTATCTCCTGACATGCTTGGTGGTGTTTTATTATTATTATTATTGAATCATTATTATGTATTAAAAAGTGTATAGTTTTAAAATGATCTTATCTTTGTCTACTAAGAATTCATTTCTTTTCCAGAGTACAGATGGAATAGCTGTTTTGCGGCATTAGAGACTGGTTTATTTCCAATTATTATCCTACTCCTAGAGTAGATTTCTTCAGGGATTTCAGTGGAAATCTTGAGGCCTCTAGCAGTTGTTTTGGCCTGTCAGGCTGCTATAAGGAATTACCATGAACCAGATATTAAACAAGCAAACAAACATTTATTTCTCACAGTTCTGGAGGGTGGAAATCCAAAACATGGTGCAGGCAGATTTGGTGTGTGAGGGGGTGCATTTCTGGGTTCACAGATGGCTATCATTTTTGCAATGTCCAAAAATGGCAGAGAGTAGAAAATAGAAGAAAGCTATTTCTTGATCCTTGTGAGGTCAGTAATCCTTTTCATGATCGCTCCACTCATAACCTCACCTAATCCTAATTACCTTTCTAAAACTCTACTTCCTAATACCATCACATTCGTGGGTAGGGATTTAACATACGAATTTTGAGGGACACAGTCAGTCCACAACAGTAGTGTTCCCTTTCCTTGAAGGCTCCTGAATTTTAATTTTTATCTACCCATAACTGAAATATCTGCTTAGCATTTCAGTCCCTTAGCAATCACTTTCTGTTTGGTTCCTTGGTGTCTCACTTGCATTTGTGCAATTTAGGGATTAGCAGATGCTTCTGGGTAAATAGCCTATAGATTTTAATTTTTCATGTAATTTATTTTCCTATGGTCTGGAATCTTGTCACCCCAGTTACCAGTATTTTGGTAATTATTCAATGTCTTCATACAGATCTTTATTATTTTTTTAAACAGAGTTTATATTTCTTCCTGGTATGGGAATTAGTTTGATATTAAAATTCTCCATTTTAAATGCAAAAATCAAATCATGTCACTCCTTTGGTTGTAACTCTCCAACAATTGTCCATTGCAAGTAATGTAAAATACAAACTCCACTCTATGATCTAAAATAGTGCAAACAATCTGCAGTGAGTAAAAGCTGCTGCTAAGTCGCATCAGTTGTGTCCAACTCTGTGTGACCCCATGGACGGCAGCCCACCAGGCTCCCCCATCCCTGGGATTCTCCAGGTAAGAACATTGGAGTGGGTCTCCAGTGCCTTCTCCGATTGAGTAACAGAATTGGATACAAAACTAGGATCTTTTCATTCCCAGTCCAGGACTGCAACAATTGTGTCTCATGAGGGTGCTTTGCCATGTGAAAAGCATAATTTGCATTTTGGTGCATTGACTGGGAATCCTCCTACCTCCTGGTTAATTTAATGTAAGATTTAGTTATTTGTGTGTTATTTCTATTTCTGGTACCTATCACAGAGCCTGCTTCATAGAAGCCCTTCAGTGTTTATGAAACTGAACTAAGAAACTTTTCATGTTTCCCTAAAGTTTGTATCATTGCCAAAATTATTTAAAAAGTCTTTAGCCTATCTGAATCTAGCCCTGTATAGTGAGAGATTTAAATCTCAGTCTCTTGCTACTTCCCCTCAGTGCACACACACATACACACAAACACACACGTGTACATATACACACTTATCTTTTTTTCTAAAACTCTCCCCTTTCTCCTAACCCTTTTCATTATCAGTTAGTTATTATTCAAAGAGAAATTTATAGGTGTATTCAAAGTCCTTAAATCAAATGTTTCCAGGACTAAGTTTTATAATTCTGTGACTCAAGACCACTACCTTTGTGCTACATGTAATGAAACTGAAGTTTGTGCAGGTTAAATGATTTGCTTAAGGTCATTGACTTGAGCACAGGAAGACAGCAAAATGCCCATTTTCTGATTCATAGCTTGTGATTATTTTTATAGCCTATCTTTGCCATGTTGATATATTAAAATAGAGTTTTCCCCCTCTGGTCTGTAGTTATTTCCCCTATTGATTATAGTTTTTATTTACAAATATTTTTAAAACTGAAAATCTTACAATTTTTACTAAATAAAATTGCATTCATCATTACCATATGTAGACAAGATAAGTGGAGTTTATGTAGATCAAGGGCTGTGAGACATGGAGTTCATGCCATTTGTCTTCCTCATTCTCTCCCCACTATTCACTCTCCCTTGGAGAACAAGAGAACCCAAGAATGGATTTTTAAAAACACAGGTCAAGTGAATCAGTTCAAATTACTAAACCAGCTACCTTTGTTTACTGTTCTTTGCATAACAGTTTTGGGACTTATATTATCACATTTAATGCCCATGACATCCTTTGTGAAGCATCTGAGATATGCTGAGATCTACTGATATTACAGATGAGAAAGTCAAGACTCAGGCTAAGCAATATTCAATAAATCATAAAAATTAAAAAAAAATGAACATAGTGACACCAAAGTATTATGTCTTAGAGTTCACTATTCTTTCTTCCATATTAGGGGCAATGTGTATAAACTTTTACCAGATCCTTCTTAATATAATTACTTGGGAACTGGAGGCCCAGTGTTACATAAGAGTATTTGTGCCATTATAGATTATTTTCATTAAAATTCAGTTTTCCAAATTTCAAAGAAAATGTTATAGGACATCCAGAAGTACCTTGAGAGTCTCGTGTTCTGGCTAAAGAATTTTCAAGTTGAAAATTTCACTGCTTTTGTAGAACTTGCTCCTGTTTATCTGTGTCATGATTCCCAGACCGATTACTCATCCTATTAATTCTTGAAGCATGTGTCGGCACAACTGGGACTATGCTGTCCATAGGGAAGCATTCTGGTCTCCTTTTCGGGAGTGTAAGAGCAAAACAAATATTTTAAAATGACAAGCAAGCCCTTTACTGTATATGTCTAATTTTGTTTTTAATTTTCTAAGCTTAGAGTATTTTTTAAAAGCCACAGACTTACATGATTAAATTAAAGGGTTCTGAATGCTCATTCTACTCTTGAGCAGGCATGTCTTTCCTGCTCTGCATCTTTGTTTACCCGTAATGTCCTAGTATTTAAAAACAGAAACCCTGAGGGTGTCCACTTAATCCTGATGGCTCTTGTTCCATGGAATAAAAAAGAAGAAAATCTTAAGAGTTCTTTGGGAGAGCAGTATTCTCTGCCTCTGTGGTTGCCATTGCACTGGTGTTGTGTTGACAATAAAAGATCCTTTAGCCTCATGGACTCTGTGGATGAGGGTAAGGGTGGGATGATATGGGAGAATGGCATTGAAACATGTTAATTATCATATGTCTAATCAATCGCCAGCCCAGGATTGATGCTCGGGGCTGGTGCATCGAGATTTCCCAGGGGGAGGGAGGAGGGAGGGAGGAGGGAGGGGGGTTCTGGAGGGGGAGCATATGTAAACCCATGGTGATATCATGGCATTGTATGGCAAAAACAATAAAAGGGGAAAAAAGTAAATAAATAAAAAAAAAAGATCCTTTAGCCAGATGCAGTTCCTGTGTCTTGCTGGAAGCCTGTAGATGGCTTTAGCAGATTAATACTTCTGTTTTTCTGGAAGGAAGGCAGTTTCTGTCTTCTGTGACTGAAGTTCATAGTCTGACAGTTGCTCAGGGTGCATATCTGAAAAAGTGAAACATTTCCACAGTCCTTTGCTCTGCCATGGTGTTGCATGCCATCACAGGCCTGGGGTGTGTCAACTGTGGTTATTTGATGACTCGCTCACAAACACAAACACACCTAGACTCACACTCTCCTAACACATTACCCACAGACTCACATACCCAGAAGCACACACTGCGCTTGTGCAGTCTGATGCACACATGTTGTGTTATTCCCTCAGTTGTGTCCAACTCCTTGGGACCCCATGGACTCGCCAGGCTCCTCTGTCCGTGGAATTTTCCAGGCAGGAACACTGGAGTGAGTTTCCATTCCCTTCTCCAGCACACATATAAATACCTATACTCCCCCTTTCCCTGAGGGGCGTGTGCCAGGTGACCGGGCACAGTTCACCTTCATCACCTTCATCTTAAGGCTTTGGGAGTGGAAACCCTACCTTCCTAGACACAAAGCCCACTCTGTTTGCTGACACAAGGCAGATACTATTTCTTCCAGGCAAAAGCCATACCTGGTGGTGTGTACAGGACATTTTAGAGTTTACAAAGTGTGTGGAAATAAATTATCTTATATGAAAACACAATTGTATTCTTTTCCTTTTAGAAATTAAAAAGAAAATAAAGTTCCAGCATTCATGGACATGCCCAAGTTCACAGAGCTTTTACATGACAATACTGTCTCTCATTCTCTCCGTGTCTTCTATTTTTCTCAATCTAGGGTGTTTATTTAAAAAATAATAAAAATTATTCTGACATAAAAAATATTCAGACAGAAAACTGCAGAAAAACAATGTAACCATGCACCAACCACGTAGTTGAAGAAATGAAATATTGCAAATAGAATTGAGCCCTAGGTATGTCTCTTTATCCCCCTTTCTTTCTTCCTGGTAAGTAACCACTATTTTGTATCTGGTGTTTATTATTTTTTTACATTTCTTTAAAGTTTTACTGCAGATGAATGTATTTTTAAACAATTCTAGTGCATCTTCTTCCAAGTTTTATAACTTTTTGTTGTCTCAGTTTTGTCATTTGTGAAATGAAAAAAAAATGGTAACTTTTTAATTATAATCACAGTAGGTTTTTTAAAATACCTTTTAAAAATTTAAAGTAATGCTGCTATAAACATTCTTACACATGTGGCCATGGAAAAGAGCCTCTAAGAATTAGTGAATTGCCCAGTCATGGAAATGCATGTCTTTAGCCCAACTGGATATTACCAAATTGCTTCCAGAAGCTGTACCCAGTTACATTCCCACTGGCAGTGTATGAAAATGCATAAGAAGATGCCATATCCCTGCCAGCTTTTTATATAATTTATGAATTTTTGCCTATCTAAAGGAATTGTTAATTCATATGTTTTGTCGTTTTTCTGGTTGACTGTCCTTTTATCTCTCAGTTGTAGGAATTTTTTATAATCCCTATTTAAATCAGTTAATTGTAGTTTATTGTAACCTGTGACCTTTTTTACACCCATTTAGAGTGACTTTTGGTTAAGTTTTATATTTAGTGCAGTAAAATGACATGTTCTTTCTTTATGAAATATGTCTTTTGGGATTTTGTTGAAATTTTTCCATACTCTGAGGTCATATACTCTCTTAGATTTTCTTCTAAAAGTCCTAGAATTTTAATTTTTATAGATAGTTTTCTAATTTTGACATTTAAAAGGAATAACAAGAGATAGAAATATAATTTTGTTTTTTCATATGTGTGTATAGTTATCTCAGCATAATTCACTCAGTTTTCCATTTTTCTCATTGATCTGCAATGCTATCTCTGTCTTGTACCTAGTACATATTATATATAGATAGATAGATATTAACACATACAGTATCAGTTGGAGATTCTAGCTTCTGTTCCATTTGTTTTCTAAACCAAAGCCTCAATCTCGATTACTTTATGTTAAGTATAACATGGAGAAATGTTATAGTTTTTATTGCTTGTTGTTTCTAAAGCAAATCCTCAATCTTAATTACTTTTTTCTTTTTTAAAAAGTAATTTATTTATTTTAATTGGAAGATAATTAGTTTACAATATTGTGATAGTTTTGCCATATAGCAGTATGAATCGGCCACAGGTATACATGCATCCCCTCCATCCTGAAGCCCCATTCCTCACCCTGACATTGCAAGTTGTCACAGTTAATTACTTTATATTAAGGGTTACATAAAGTAATATTTATCATAGTTTTTATTGTTTTCTTGGATATTTTCAGCCATTTGTTCTTTCATAGAAATTTAAGAACCTGTTCAAATTTGAATAAAAAAGCCTTGGTGGATATTTTGATTGTCATATTATTACCATTACTCTATATTGCCCTTTTTGTACAATAGAACTTCCTTTTTTTAATCTATTTTTTTCTCAGTTTATGACTATGTGATTTTGGTCACCTCAAGGATGTCCATTTTGAATTTATGACTTTTTAATGTATCTAGTAAGTTTTAAGGCCACTGATAACTGCTTCATGGTAGAGAGTATGGATTTGAGTAACTAAAATGATCACTGCCACCATACTTTATTTTTTAATTAGTTTTTATTGAAGCGTAGTTGTTTTACAATGCTGGGCTAGTGTCTGCTGTGCAGCAACGTGAATCGGCTGTATGTGTACATTTCTTTAGTAGCTCAGTCATGTCTGACTCTTTGTGACCCCATGGAAGGTAGCCTGCCAGGCTCCTCTGTCCATGTTATTCCCCTGCAAGAATATTGGAGCGGGTTGCATGCCCTCCCCCAGGGGATATTCCCCACCAGGGATGGAACCCAAGTTTCCTGTGTCTCCTGCATTGCAGGCTGATTCTTTATCTCTGAGCCACACTAGAAGCCCAGTTGGTAGTGTATTTCCAATCAAAACCAAGCTTTTAGGTTTTTCTTTACTCTTTGTTAGGTATTCCAAGACCTGTAATTATTGCCATCAGTTTTTCCCACTTGGTCTTTACCTCCCTCCTCCTGGCAGGCCTGCTCACCTGACCCTGATGCCTGTTTATGGCTCCCAATTGTCCCCCAGCCAGGCCCCATTTCTCTTTGCTCGCTTCCCTCTCAGACCCTGCCGCGTCCTCTTCCCTGGATCCCCGGCACCTGTGGGTAACGACCCTGATGGGAGCCACCTGGGACCTCCCGGGGAACGCGTGGGCAGGAGAGTCCCTAAAACAGGCCAGGTGGGCCTGAGGCGGGGAGGAGCAGTGAGCATGCGCTCTCGGAGGACCCGTGGGTGGTGTCAGGGAGGAAGGGGAGCCTGGAGCGGCGTTCCGGGGGAGCTCGAGGGGCCCCAGAGCAGGCGGTGTGGTCACAAGACGGCCTGGACGAGGCCGCAGCAGCTCCTGCACGGAGAGTAGGTAAGAAGGGAGCCCTGGAGGACAAAGAAAGCCTCTCCTCTCCCCTTTTACCCCGTGAGTCAAGTGAGCCCACAGCACCCCAAGTGAGTAAACTGAGTTCCCTTGGGACTGGCCTCCTTCACTGGCGGGGTGAGAGACAAGGCGATTGGATGAGCCTCCCATCCCCCCAACCCCCACATCTGATGCCCGAAATCATTTTAATAGCAAATAAGGCCTTTCACTTCAGTACTTAAAAGACTGAATTATAATACAGAAGACAAATATTTCCTGACCCAATGAGTTTGTAGTAAATGGGACGCAAAAGACCGATGGTTGGAGTCTCGCCTGTTCCCTTGGGCTGTTAACCTGAAATTTGAGTGGGGGAGAAACGGGGTGGGTGTTGGGGTGCAGAGCCGCCACGGTGGGCGGCTGTTACGTTAGCTGTGATAGGGTCACTACTTGAGTTATTTCATGTGCATGAAATCGAGCTCAGGATTCCGGTGTAGGAGAAACATTTCACAAATCGCTGCACCGCAAAAGTATTTTCAAGCATTGAGTTACTCAAAAGATGCTTACTGTTGATGAGCATGAACTTAGAGAACAAATATACTCACGCAAAAAGGGACAGATATAAATGTGGAATTTTCTTTAATTATATTGGTTCCTTGTTAAATATAACAGACACTGCCTCTCTGAGTGTCTAGAGAATATGTTCTAGGGTGGCAATAACTTTTTTTCCCCTTTGACTTAAATCTCTTTCTCCATCTCCTCGTCGTCCCCTACCAGCAGTGCCAGAATGGCCTCTTTACTAAGTCTGTCCGCCAGGTGGGTTATGGGGCTTGGAAGTCTTTTCTGCTGTGGGACACAGATTCCTCAGCCCTTTTGAAGTAAGCCAGAAGCAAAAACAACAATACAGTATATTAACACATATATATGGAATTTAGAAAGACAGTAATGAGAACCCAACATGGGAGACAACAAAAGGAACGCAGA
>ML664175.1:7567931-7584679 GCA_007570785.1 Antilocapra americana
TTTTTTTTTTTTTTATTCCATGACAAACATGCTTGAAAACTATCTACTTGTTTCCTCATTCCCTAAGTTGTAAAACAGAGTCCACTGGAGCAGTCTAGGGAGGCCCTTCCAGACAGCACTTTTTCTCTTTAATGTAGTTCCATGTTCATTGTCTGCTTTGATTCAGTGCTAGTAAAGTAGGCAGGGCACGTGTCATTCTGCTCCCTTGACGGACCAGAAAGATAAAACACGACAGGGCAAGGGTTTGCTTTCCTCCCAGAGTAAATTAGGAGGAGACCCGGATCTAGAAGTGAGGTCAGCCACGTTGGTGGTCTCCTGACCCCAGCTTCACACAACTTCAGACCCTTGTATCCAGGACTCATGAGCTCACCTGAATCTCACTAGGCCTGAGTCAGGTGAGCTGTGGAGGGTCCCCCTCTGGTAGGTTGTCAGTCATCCAGCTAGCACCCTCCTCCCTCCAGATGGGATGAGGGCATCAACCCTGAGCCAGGGGTAGGGCAGGAAGAGCTTTGCATTTGGTCAGGTAAGGTTCTTAAAGTGGAACTTGTAGTGAGCAGTATTCTCCAAACAACATGTCAGTGATAGACAACATTTTCTAAATAGTAAAACCTTAATATTAATTAGAAGTTAATGTGTCAAGGTGCTTCAGACTTAGAACATGACACTTCACTCACAGAGGGGCTTTGCTAACCATCCTGTGGGCATGGTGGCAGAGTCAGGGTCTCTGTTCTCTCCCTCTCACACCTTCGTTCTATGTCTTGATCAATTCTTCTGTCATTCTCTGTCCTCTGTGGGTATGTTTGTGCATGAGGATAGAAAGGATGGATAGATATGTATAAATTTGCTGCAGTATATCCAGTGCCTGATTGATCTGTTATGCAGTCTTTGCTGTCTTGCCTACAAATCCCTACACACTTTCTTTCCTCCACTCTATTCAGCAAGTTTTTGTTTTAGACCATTGACTCCATTAGTTATTAGCCTCCCTCTCTGCCTTTCCAGGAGGGAGAAGTTGTTTACCTTTCAAGAAATATTATGGTTTAGGTGGAAAAGATCTGGTTTACTGTGGAGCCCTGAGAGGAAAATCCAGGAAATAAAATAATCCTGTATTTCTGACATTTCCTAGCTGCCCAGAGCACCTCTCTACAGCTGACATAATTTTTTGAAGGATACAGGTTTTTAATACATCACTTATAGTGTGAAACATGTTAGCATTTAAGATACTGGTTATTTTGTCTGCATAGAATATGACATATACTCATTTTGCATGTTATCACATTTCTAATAACTCAGTTCACCACTGAAAGTTATTGGAAAGCAATTTTAAAATGTATTAATAGCTTGACACTCCTGACAGAACAAGTGTTCCTGAACAAGTGGAAAGATACCTCTTGTTCTTGCACAGAATGACTGAGCTTATAAAGATTTCATTTTCCCCAATTATTTTTTTTATTTTAAAATTATCCAGTTTCCTTGATATATGATTGACATAAATAGCACTATGTAAGTTTACATCTGTATAGCATATGATTTGACTTACATATAATGTGAAATACCTCAGTAAATTGAGTTAGCATCTGTCATTCCCTATATATACTAAAAAGAAAAGTTTTTCTTCCTTGTGGAAGGAAGAAACCTAAGAATAATAGAATAAACCTAAGAAATAATAAGAAATAAGATAAATAATAATAATAAAAAATAAGAAGAAACCTAAGAATAATAAAGAAGCCTAAAGTTTATTAACTTCAAACGTACCATACTTCTCCTATGTGTTGTCTGATTTTGTTTTCTGTTAGATTTCACATATGAGAGCATATATTGTATGTCTTTCTCTGTTTTATTTCACTTAGCATAATGCCTTCAATATGCATCTGTGTTTTTGTACATGGCAGGATTTCCTTTTTATGGCTGATGCAGGCTTCCTTCATAGTTCAATTGGTAAAGAATCTGCCTGCAATGCAGGAGACCCCAGTTCGATTCCTGGGTTGGGAAGATCTGCTGGAGAGGGGATAGGCTACCCACTCCAGTATAATTGGGCTTCCCTTGTCGCTCAGCTGGTAAAGAAGCTGCCTGCAATGTGGGAGACCTGGGTTTCATCCCTGGGTTGGGAAGATCCCCTGGAGAAGGGAGAAGCTACCCACTCCAGTATTCTGGCTTAGAGAATTCCATGGACTATACAGTCCATGGGGTCAAGAGAGTCGGACACAACTGAGCAACTTTCACTTTTCAGTATTCCACATCCTTGTGAATTGATAGACACTTATGTTGTTTCCATGTCTTAGCTACTGTAAATAATGTGTCTAAGAACATGGTGGTACCGATGTCTCTCTGACATAGTGCTTTTGTTTCCTTAGATGTATTGCTAGAAGTGGAATTGCTGGCTCATATGGTAGTTCTATTAATTTTTTGAGGAACCTCGATGCTGTTTTCCATAGTGGCTGCACCAATTTACAGTCATCCCGATAATGCATGAAAGTGAATGTTACTCAGTCATGTCTGACTCTTTGTGACTCCATGGACTATACAGTCCATAGAATTCTCCAGGCCAGAATACTGGAGTGGGTTGCTGTTCCCTTCATCAGGGGATATTCCCAACCCATGGATGGTACCCAGGCTTCCCACATTTCAGGCTGATTCTTTACCAGCTGAGCCACCAGGGAAGCCCCCAATAGTGCATAAGTATTCGCTTTTCTCCACAGACTTGCCACCATTTGTTACTGCTTATCCTTTGATAATAGCTATTCTGACAAGTGTGAGAGGACTCATTGTAGTTATGATTTGCATCTTCCTAATGATTAGTATTGGTCACCTTTTAACCATTTTAATCTGTTAGCTGTTTGTGTATAACTTCCTTGGAAAATGTCCTTTCAGGTGTTTTGCCTATTTTTTTTAAATTGAATTCTTTGGTTTTTTGCTACTGAGTTGATTTTATATTTTGGAAAATTGTTGAAATTAAAATGTAAAATTATTAATATTTCTTGTTTCACATATGATTTGCAAACATATTGCACCATTCTGAAATTGTCTTGTCATTTTGCTGATTATTCCTGTTGCTCTGCAGAATCCTTTAGTTCATTGTAGTCCCATTTATTTTTTATCTTGTTCATGGCTTGGTTGTCATATCCAAAAAAATTATTGCCGAGACCCATATCCAGGAACATTTTTCCTGTTTCCTTCTAGGAGTTTTATAAGTTGCTGTCTTACATTTAAAATTTTAATCAATTTTGAATTAGTTTTTGTGAATGATGTGAGATAGGGATCTTGTTTTGTAATTTGCATGTGAGTGTCCAAATTTCCTAGTACCAAATTTATTGAAGAGACATTTTTTTCCCTCCATGAGTATTGTTTGCTGTCTTGTCAAAGATTAGGCTATATGTGAATGGCTTTATTTCTAGACTCTTTATTCCATTTCATTTGATTCTGTTTTTTTTTTTAATTTTTTTTTTTATTATTGTTTTTGCCATACATTGTCATGATATCACCATGGGTTTACATATGCTTCCCCTCCAGAACTCCCCTCCCTCCTCCCTCCCCCCCGGGAAATCTCGCTGCACCAGTCCCGAGCATCAATCCTGGGCTGGCGTTTCATTTGATTCTGTTTTTAATGCCAGTACAATACTGTTTGGATTACTATAGCTTTAGAGTATAGTTTTGGATTACTATAACTTTAGAGTATAGTCTTTAGAGTAGAGTATAGTATAGTAGAGTATAGTTTGAAATCAGAAACTTTGTGCTTTGTTCTTTGTTTTTAACATTGCTTTGTCTATTTAGGGATTTTTGTAGTTCCATATAAACTTTAGGATTGTATTTTCTAGTTGTTTAAGAGAAAAACAACTTAAAGGTAGTCACAGGGTAAAAGACATCAACAGAGCCACACTCCAAGAAATGTTAAAGGAAGTCTTTCCAGAAGCAGGAGAAAGATGCCAGATAGAAACTTAAATCCAGACAAAGAATGAAGAAAACTGCCGGTGTGAACTACATATAAGATATAGTCTGCTCACAAATGGTTCAAATCTCCTGGAAAAGTAAGAAGCTGGGTAGAACAATTTATCCTTCAACAAAACCTGCCTGATGAAATTACTGAATTTGTTTAGGGGTTAAAAGAATGTATTGTTTTTAAACAGATCTAAAAGACTGAATGAAACAAGTAGATTACACCTCTCTCTCCTCTTCTCAGAACTTTGCCTCATAGCCACCTCTCAAAATGTTTGTTTTCTTCCCCATGTTCAAGTATCGTGCTTATACTGCTATTGGTTCTCAGTATTAATCCTTTGTAAGGTGATGTGGTGGCAAGCTTGGATTTTCTTTGGTTTATATCCAAAAGTATCTCAAATATCACTTTCTGAGAATCTTGTCTCTGAGACTCTTTATGTAGGGAAGTCTCAAGTTCTCATAACTACAGGACCTCTGTAGTTCTGGAAGCAGCTGGGGAAAGGGTTCTTAAAGTTCAGAGTTCATATATAGGATTTTATTTAACTTTGTTCTTATCTAATTCCCAGCATTTGCCTGGATTTTCTGGGTCCATAGATTCTCAGATTCAATTTATCATGAGAACAGCTCTTCTTCCTGAAGCATGACCATTGGATCCTGCATGATGGTGAACAGGATCCAGAGGTTCAAATAACTATATTCAGATGGTCAGCCATTCTCTTGCTTTCTCCCTCTCTCTTCTGGTGCACACTCATTATTACCTAGTGTCTCAGAGTCTGGGATATGTCAGAGGTTCTTGTGACTAAAACATGTTTCTTTCTTGTAGTAGGTACTAACTTAAGGATCTTTCCTTTTGCTTCTTTCATTCTGAAGGTCTTCTTATATTTTAACTTCTTACACTTTAGTGCAGTCACAAGAGAGAGAAGAGATAAATGTTTTGGGCCAGTTCATCAAGTTTAAGTGCAAGTTCCATGTTGCATTTTAAAGCCCTTGGGTGAAAGGTTTAAATAAAATAACACTCTCTACTACAAATGACAAAAACATACAAAAAAACCCTACCAGTTTGTAATTAAAACTATAGAGAGGAAAATCATACTGATGATTATAGAAATCATGAAAATCTAAATCACAGCAGTAATCAGACTCAGGAGGAGAGTGAATGTGAGAGGAGTTTAGGAAGTTGTTTCAACCAGCTCAGGTGACTTACTGAGTTTGAGGGTGAATATAATGAATAGAATAAAAAGGGTAGGATGACAAAAAGACATTTTTATTCAGTGGAAGCTATTGCCTTCTTTTAAAAAGATTGCAGGAGGAAGATAGGCAGAAGAAAAGATTAGCTCTATTTTATTTTATTTTTTTTTAATTAGAGATGCCTGGGGCTCACTCAAGCAGGGATGGTCACTAGGTAGATACTTTGTTCTTGGAGTTTGAAAGGCAGTGATTGTAATTATGCTAGTGTTACCCTGAATAAAGCACTTGTAATGAGCTCTAATAATTTTATTTGTTGGTATAGCAGTATTTCTTGATCCTTTGACTCCTTGAGCAAATGTAAGTAATACAGTGATTCCATGTTGGAAGCATTTGCCTTTATTTAAAATGAGGAAGAATTATTAGACCTCTGAGACTCATGTTTTTATTTTTTTTTAATTTTTGTTCATGTTTTTAGAAATAGGAAATGACACATAGAGCAGAATTTGAAGGCTGAAATTTGGGTTTGTCAGATTGGTAATTTCCTTTCTTATAAAAGTGAACCATTACTGATCCTAATTCCAAGTTAAAGAGAATAAATATTGAAACAAGAACTTGAAATACCCCAGTGACCACCTAAATTCCTCTAAACCTTAAAAAATATCAGGTGAGGATATTCAAGTGTGCTGTTAAAAAGTGATTCTGATTTGAGAGTTTGCACAGAATGACTTGTGATGGACTAGATCAGTATAAAAGTAGCATATAATCATTTCACATACAATCTTGTTCTCTTATTTTTCTCTTTAGTTTCAGCTGAAAAGTCATCCTTTCGTCAAATCAAGTCAGTCCCTTATTTTATGTTCCATGTGATATTTCTATCTCATCTTACCCACTGAATTTCTTTCTAGAGGCTTCTTCCATTCATCTTCTGAAAAGACACTTAATAGATAATCTACCATAAGACTAAGGCTTAAACTGGCCAAAATATCAAAAGTAGTAACATGGCTATACCTAGAAATTATCACAGTAAGTGAAGTAAGTCAGACAGAAGACAAATATCCTATGATATCTTTTATATGTGGAATCTAAAATATAATACAGATCAACTTATTTGCAAAGCATAAACAGACTCACAGACATAGAAAACAAGTTTACAGTCACTAAAAGGGAAAAGGGATAGGGAGAGATAAATTAGGAGTATGAGATTAACAGATACACACAACTACATATAAAATAGTTAAGGATTTACTGTAAAACACAGGGAACTAGATTCAATACCTGCAATGGAAAAGAATCTGAAGCTGTATACCTGAAACTAACAAATTATCCTAAATCAACTATAGTTTAAAAAATAAAGGCAGTTGGACAGTAGTCAAAGTTGACTGAGGGTGCACTGTCAGTTGGCAAGCAGGCAAGATGGAAAAAGCACCTGCCTTGTTTTTTTTGAGCTTTAAGACTAAGCTCCACATAGCAGCATACTAATTTCCAGGGAACTCTCACTTATTTATGTTCCTCTGCTGTGTGTACTTCGGAGAAGGAAATGATAATCCACTCTAGTATTCTGGCCTGGAAAGCCTTGTGGACAGAGGAGTCTGGCAGGCTACAGATCATGTGGTAGCGAAGAGTTGAACACTACTGAACACACACAACACAATTGTGAATGATGAAGACTACTCTTAGAGTGAAGCTGCATTCCTGGAAATGCAAACTTTCCAAATTTTGTTATGCCAGTTCCTATGCAGCAGCAGCAGCATCTGACACTGACATCAAATACATTCTTGTATAGAATGATATCAGAAAATTAGCACAGGAGTTATAACACCTTATTTCATTGATGTGAAAAAAATTGTGGCTGATATTTTAGACAGTTTTCTTCAATTCTTAACCCTTATTGTAGTTATAGCCATGAGCCATTGCCTGGATTTTTAATGTTTAATACACTAATAGTTGAATAGAACAAGGCTGAAAATAAAGGCTACCTAGGCACAAGAGGGAAAAAAGGCTGTAACCAAAAAAAAAAAAAAAAGGATTTATATTTGTATCTTAAATGATAACCACATCTCAATATGAACATTTTCAAGCCAGTTTAACATAGTTTCTCATGTGCTGGTAGTACTGTAATGTACTGCTGATAGACACAAGGGTGTGCCAGGCATGGAGGTAGAATGTGGAGTCCCCTATAAAGGGGACCACCGGGTTCACATGTTTTTGAAGGAGCTCAGAATTGGCAGGAGAGGCAGTGGAAGAAGGTAGTCTTTAAAATGTATGATATTAATTCAACCTTGGAACCCAGCTGAGAACAGGCACAGAATTGGCTTTCCAGTGGTACTGTTGCTTTCTTAGAAAATAAGAACACAGCTATATCTGTTGAAAGGGAATTAATGTGATCTATAGTACTTAAGGGAATTAGTCTTCTCTCAGGCTTTTATATTAAAGAGCATTATTCCCATTACTCTGCCATGGTTTTATTCTCTTTTAAGGAAATATGAGAATAGATTAGGTCATCTCTTCAGGTCTCCTTATTTTCAGTCTTTGATTACATAAAAAGGAAAAAGCATCTGTGGAAGTGAAACTCCCCATTAGAGTTGAGTTGAGTCTTGAGAGGATAGAAATGCTAATATATTATGCTAAAAGTTACTAACAACTGATATGAGTAGAGATGAGGGAAAAGTGGAGTCTGGGACTTTGATGCCACACCTGAAACAGGAAAAAGGCAGATGTCAGAGGAAATTTTTGAAGAGTCAAGTACAAGGATTAGTTTTTTACCTGCTGTGTAAGAATGGCTTTTCTTTTTGGTTCTATAGGAAATTTTTGGAGTTAATAATTTGATGGTAGTTTTGGTATTTCAACAGAAATGCATTTTACTAAGTAATCCTTTTATTTGAAATCTCAAACAAGATAGGTCAAGAAAACATTGTCTGCTATAACAATCATAGTACTATAGTAGTTGTTGTTTTTTTTCAGAGTCTCAGTTTATACCAAGTTCCCTTTACATTGTTTTCCCATAGCATACAGATTCACCTCCAAAGCTGGAAAATCAGTGGTCAGAGGAATAAGCTTACCATTTTTTAAGCTGTAACTTGATGTTTTGTTTCCATTTCTGTTCTTTGGTCTGAAAAATAGAAACTGCAGATTAAAAAGAGGTAAATTTATTCAGTCAGCTGAATTTTTCTCCATTGATTGATTTAGCGATAACAAGAGAATTAGTCTACCATGGAGGGGGTGGGTACCACAGATTTGAACAATATATTAGACAGAGGCACTCAGCAAACTCTCAGGAGGAAGCATCCTATGTAGCTGATCCATCTTGGGATGGTTTACTTTTATCCATTCAGCTGGGAGGAATTCTGATAGACAGAGATATATCCAGAACCTGGAATGTGGGCACAAAGTTTCAGGTCCTTTATTGAGAGTGGTATGATAGTACTTTCACCTCCATGTGGGAATACCCTACCCACCTTTATCTTGTGCATCCCCTGTTTGCATTAACAGGTGTTTCCTACTTGAGATTAAAAACGTTTCTTACCCGTGCATCTAAGCCTCCAGCTAATGGTTTGCAAAAGCTAGGAATAACAGCTTCCCTTTATACAAACTGTATTTTCTGGCCAAAACAAATAATTTTGTACTTAATCTTTAGTCCACACCTCATTAAGCTCTAGGTGTATGCACTTCTTGGTGATACGTGGAATTGGTATGGAACAGTGTGCTTTCTGAGTTGCATGTTGACTCTTCCCCTTCCCCCAGCAGAATCAGGTAAGACAAATGGTGACAGTTCTTTCCTCATCAAAGTCACTTTGGTGGCTACATCATTTTCCTTGGGCATTAGCAGGGGGAAAGGGATACTCTAAACATCTTAAAGTATGGTTGCAGTGCCTTCTTTTTAAAAGAACCATTAACAAACAATTCCTAACCTGGAAAACATTACAAAAGATGGTAATTTTCAAAGATTTTATACCAGGAACAGAAAATACAGAAAAATGTTGTCATTATTAGGTTTGTTAGGTTGAATGAGGTCTGAATGCAAAATCAACCTCTGTGTCTTTAGCCTGGGAGGTGAGATTGCTTTCTGTGTTTTGAAGATTTAGGGTGAAGATACTACAGGAATTAAAAAGTGTATTTTGTGTGGTAGTCAGTTTCAAGGTGATCAAAAGAGGCTTCCATTCATTAGGAAAGCTATAATTGAACTTTATTTGAACATTATAGCTCTAGCCATATGACATCTTTTGGTGAAAATTAATGATTATTAGTTTTCCACACCATTAAATGAAGCCTGGAGTAAAGATCAAAGTTGTATTTTTGTGAATTTTCTTCCTCATGAGCTTTAGTGCCTAATATAATTATAACCCCTTGTTGTGATTTCCTATAACTGATTAGCCTCATGAGTGACTTCCATTAGAGATTAGGCTAACAGGCAGGAATGGAAAGTTGACTTAAGTCCTGAAACTTCAGACAAAAGTAATCAGTTGCTTTCTGAAAACTGGCACACCGGTGCACTATCTTTAATGCATAATGCCTATTTACAGAGTTTTGGCTAAGTTGCTAGTTGTGGGCTTACCTGGTGGCTCAGCTGGTAAAGAATCCTCCTGCAATGTGGGAACCCTGGGTTTGATCCCTGGGTTGGGACGAGTCCCTGGAGCAGGGAATGACTACCCACTCCAGTATTCTGGCCTGGAAAATTCCATGGACTGTATAGTCCATGTGGTGTAGGGAATCCAAAAATTCATGACCATTCCAATTGGTGATGCCTCTTCACCTTCCAACTGTTAGAGTAGCGTGTGATGCATGCCCCAGAATTTGAGAGACAACATTCTACCTTCTCTTTTCCTGAATATATACCAGAATTCCTGTGTTGACAAATTAAATATATTTTTTACTTGTGATTTGATGCTTGGCAGAACATCCTCCTGTCTGTGTGGTATGTTGAGATGGATGTAGAAACTAAAGGCTCTCACAGATCTTCCTTAACAACTTACATTTTGCTGAGAATTTTGTAGGCATCAAATCAGTTAAACATAGAATTATGTACCTTGCTAGAAAATAACTTTAACTTCACTTTTTATTTCCTTGTAAAAAATAATGTCTAAACCCAGTGATTTCATCCTCCTTTTGAAAAGAACTGTTTTTGTGGACAAAGTCTTGCTTGGAACCCTGGTTACAAAGCAGATAATATCAGAAATGCTGTAGTTGAATCAGGTGTGGTGGGTATCCTAGATGCCAAACCCAGTGCTTGAAGTCTCTTGGGAACCCTAAGGCTTCTGGGTACACAATTTGAAAATCAGCAGGCAGTATGATATCTAAAAGTCCACTGGTTCTGAGATGATAGGATTTTAAAAAGTAATTATTGTTTCCATGTTATTTTCTCGGCACTCTGCTATACCAGTAATTGATGGGAGAGGTTCCTGTCATCAAAAGACAGTCTGATTTCAGCAGATGGGAAGCCAAAAAATAATGGAAGTTATGTGGGAGCCAGCCATGGGAAGCAGAGAGGAGTGTTCTGTTTGGTGGTAAATAGTGAGACGTGAGAGGAGAAATTGCTTTTCCTTAAAGATTATTTGGCTCTCCAGTCTCATTCCCTTCCTTCTCTAGGGACAGTCACTATAAAAACTTTCATATGTGTCCTTTTAGGCTATGTTGTCATATTTTTACTATCCACAGATAATACAGAAGTGGAGCTTTGTTACTGAACATTTTAATAAGAATGATGCCATACTAGATAATTTTGCAACCATTTTTTAGCTCATAACCTATTCATATTGATGACTATTGGTCTGAGTCATTTATTTTAATGTATTGTGTCATGTGAATATATTAAAAAAGTATCTATTTCATATTACTTAGTATTTATAATATATCTTTTTTGCTATTACAAATAATTTTGTAATAATAGTCTTTCTACATGTTATCTGGTACATATATGCAATAATTTCTTCAGATACCCGGAATCAGAATTGTTAAGCAAAAGGGTAAGCAAATGCTACCATTACTGATATTTCATTCTCCAAAGTGATCATATAAATTTTTACTACCAACAGCACCTCATGACAATGTCCATCCATAAGCAGTCTTAGATGCTCAATTTTTTTTTTCCCATTTCAGTGGTTGGGAAATAATACACAGCTGCCATATTACTTTAAGCCGTCTTCATAGCTGATGACTTTGAGCATCTTTTCCTGTTTAGTGTTAATTTAGATTTCCTCTTAATGAATTGCATGTTGGAATGAGCTTTATATTTTTCTATTGGGTTGTTCAAGTTCTTTAAGGATGCCAGGCTATTCTGTGTATTGCACATATCTTCTCCAGCTCTTTTGCCATATATTTGTTATTGTCTCTTTTACTTTTCAGGTGATACATTTAGCATTCTTATCCTTTATGACTTATGCTTCCTGTGTCTTATCTAAAATTTTTTCTTACGGGAACCTACATTAAATATATTCTATATTATAAAATATTTTATTCACATTTAAGTTTAAATACACTAAAATATATTCAAACACGTTTTGAGAAGTGAATCTAATTTTCTTTAATTGAACTATAATAGGCTTAAAATATTAGTTTCTGCTATACAGAATAATGATTCAGTATTTTTATATACTTCATTAAAGATTATTACAAAATAATGACTATAATTCCCTGTGCTAAGCAATATATACTTGTTGCTTATCTGATTTATATTTAGTAATTTGTATCTCTTAATCTCACACCTTTGTGTTGCCACTTGCTTCCCTCTCCCCACTGGTAACCACTAGGTTTTTTCTTTCTGCATCATTAGTTTGTTTTTATTTTGCAGTACATATTCATGTTGTTTCATTCTTTAGATTCCATATGTAACTGATATCATACAGTATTTGTCTTTCTCTGACATATTTCACAAAGCATAACACTCTTTAGGTCCATCTATGTTGCCTCAAATAGCAGTATTCTTTATGCCTGAGTAATATTCCATCATGTGTATATGTACCACATTTTCTTAATCCAATCATCTGTAGATGGTCACTTGGGTTGCTTCTATATCTTATGTATTGCAAATAGTGCTGTCATAAACATTGGCGTACATACACCTCTTTGAATTATGTTTTTATTTTTATTTTTCCAGATACATACTCAAGAGTAGAATTGCTGGATCATATGGTAGTTCTATTTTTAGTTTCTTATGAAACTTCCATACTGTTTTCCATAGTGGCTGCACCGATTTACATTCCTACCAATAGGATACAAGGTTTCCCTTTCTTCACATCCTCTTCAACATTTGTTATTTATAGACTTTTTGATGATAGCTATTCTGACCAGTATGAATCTATTCTGATTTTGATTTGCATTTCCCTGATGATGAGCAATATTGAGCATCTTCTCATGTACCTGTTGGCTATCTGTGTGTCTTTTCTGGAGAAATGTCTTCTTTGGAGAAATATCTATTCAGTTCTTCTGCCCATTTTTTAAATCAGGTTGCTTATTTTTTGATGTTGAGTTGTATGATCTTTTTATATATGTTGGATATTAATTATTGATCATATCAGTTGCAAATATTTTCTTTTTTTATTTCTTTTTATTACAGAGTTTTATAGAAAGAACACATCTGAGTGTCATTCCATTGGTGATGGCAATTGAACAATACTCATAGAACATAACTTCTTGAGTAATAATTATCAAAGGTTATACTTGTATAATATTGAGAAATATAGAACAAAATACAATTATTGGAGGACAGTTGCTCTAAAATATTTTCATTTTGTTGATGAAAGCTTTTATACTGTAAAGGAAACCAAGTTTAATTATGTCCCATTTATTTTTTGCTTTTATTTCTCTAAAAGGTGGATTCTAAAAGATATTGTTATTATTTGTGTAAAAGAGTGCTTCATCTATATTTTCCTCTAGGAGCTTTATATAGCATCCAGTTTTGCATTTAGGTCTTTAGTACATCTTGAGTTTATTTCTGTATATGGTGTTAGAGAATATTCTGATTTCATTTTTAAATTTAGCTGTCCAATTTTCCCAGCACCACTTATTGAAGAGACTGTCTTTTCATTGCCTCCTTTGAAATAGATTAATTGACCATAAGTTCCTGGGTTTATTTCTCAGCTCTGTGTCCTATTCCATTGATCTATGTATCTGTTTTTGTACCAGTATCATGCTGTTTTGCTTACTGTAGCTTTGTAGTATAGTCTGAAGTTTAGGAATATAATTCCCCTTTGGGGAAAACCAGTTATGCCAACTTTATTAATTCCTCATGGTTTTTTACTACTGTTTCTTTATATGTAAGTCCCCATGTATATGAGTGCATGTGTGTGTATTTGGAGGCTCTCTGATTCCAATGTTTTACAAATCTGTTTTGTGACAATATTACACTCTACCGATTTTCATAGCTTTTAAATTACTCTTGATAATTGGTAGGGCAATGGTATTGTCTACTCTTTTTTACATTGTTGGCTACTCTTAGACTTTTTTTTAAAACATAAATTTTAATGTGTTTTAGAGAAGTCGGTGAAAGTATCTTATTGTGGTATTGATTCCATTGCACAGTCTTTACATGTTATTTTAGGGTATTATATCTTTAAATACTGAGTTTTCTTACCCATAAAATTATATAGTTTTCTATTTATCCATTTTATTATCTCTTTCAAAAATGTTCTTATAATTTCCTTTGTAAAGATCTTGAACTCGTTTTGTTAGATGTTTTCTGTGGACATAGTATTATCCTTACACTACTGTGAATAAAAATTTTTGGTATATTTTTTCTTGCTGTTGTTTAGTTGCTCAGTCATGTCCAACTCTTGGAAACCACATGGACGGTAGCAGGCAGGCTTCCCTATCCTTCATCATCTCCCAGGGCTTGCTCAAACTCATGTCCATTGAGTCGGTGATGCCATCCAATTGTCTCATCCTCTGTTGTCCTATTCTCCTGCCTTTAATCTTTCCCATCATCTCGGTCTCTTCCAATGAGTTGGCTTTTCACATCATGTGGCCAAAGCATTGGAGCTTCATCATCAGTCCTTCTAGTAAGTATTCAGGATTGATTACCTTTAGGGTTGACTGGTTTGATCTCCTTAGAGTCCAAGGGACTCTCAAGAGTCTTTCCCAGTACCACAGTTCAAAAGCATCACTTCTTTGGTACTCAGCCCTCTTTATGGTTAGTTGTTCTCATTAAAATGTAAGCATAGCATTTCCTTCTTTATGTGAATTTTTAAATAGAGTGACTAGAATGGACATTCTTGCTAGTTTTAGTAGTTTGTAGGTTCTTTTGGACTTTCATGCAATTAGTTTGTTTCTTCAAACAAGGACTTTTTGCCTTTCTTGCTTAAGTGTGGTCATTGGAATACTGTGCTAAATTGTAGAAATTGTATTAGAAATATGTATCTGATTCCTGACTTCAAGTTTCATCATTTATGTATGGTGTGTTGTGTTTTAGTAAACATCTTTCATCGAGGTAAGAAAATTGCTGAAGAGTTAGTTTAATATGGTTTTGCTTTCTTTTGTTTCTTTGTTTTTGGTAATTAATGAATCTTTAATTTTATTAGTTTAATGTATGTAGTGAGATTTTTCTCTTTTCCTTCAATACTTTAATGTGGTCAGTTATACTGATGGGGTTTTTAACATCAACTAAGTTGAGTTATAAGCTTTCTCTGTAAAACACAACCATTTTTAAGATATATTTTCATTTATTTTAAAAAGAAAATTTGTCACGACTGCAAACAGAAAATGTACACTTCCTACTAATGCATTCTTACATAAAATAACAAATTAGTGTTACTGAATGCCAGCTCTGCTTTGGGGGGTCTTATATATGCCAGCTGTCTTGTTCCTGACTTCTCAGAAATAAAATCTCATGTCATAGCACGTGGCCTCCTGGGAAATGTAAAACATATCCACTTTAAGTGTATAATTTGATGTGTTTGACTGTTTACACCACGTAACTCACTTCAGAATCAAGATGGAGAAAATTTCCAGCAACCCAGAAAGTTCTCTCATGCCCTTTGCAGTCAATTCCTCCAGCCTGCTATACTAGGCAACTGCCTATCTGGTCCTAATTACTGTATTACTATATATTATAGTATTACTATAAGATACTATATTACTATTTATAGTAATTATTATAAATTACTATAAATTCTAAATTACTATATAGAATTACTATAAATTTTATACTATATTTACTATATATAGTAAATTATTATGTATACTATAAATTACTATATATATAGAACTTCCCTGGTGGCTCAGATGGTAAAGCATCTGCCTACAATGCACTATATATATAAATTACTATAAATTTATACTATAATTACTATAAATTCTATAATTAGAATTCATTACTATAAATTCATCTCTTCCTCTTGAACTAGAGAAGAATGGAATAATACAGTATACGTATTTTTTTTTTTTATTATTGTTTTTGGCATACATTTTCATGATATCACCATGGGTTTACATATGCTTCCCCTCCGGATCCCCCCTCCCTCCTCCCTCCCCCCCGGGAAATCTCGCTGCACCAGTCCCGAGCATCAATCCTGGGCTGGCGATTGATTAGACATATGATGATTAACTTGTTTCAATGCCCTTCTCCCATATCATCCCACCCTTACCCTCATCCACAAAGTCCACGAGTCTATTCTATACATCTGCGTTCCTTTTGTTGTCTCCCATGTTGGGTTCTCGTTACTGTCTTTCTAAATTCCATATATATGTGTTAATATACTGTATTGTTGTTTTTGCTTCTGGCTTACTTCACTCTGGATAATGGGCTCCAGTTTCGTCCATCTGAGTAGAATTGCTTCAAATGAATTTTTTTTTAATGCTGAGTAATATTCCATTGTGTATATGTACCACAGCTTTCTTATCCATTCATCAGTTGATGGGCATCTAGGTTGTTTCCATGTCTTAGCTATTGTAAACAATGCAGCGATGAACATTGGGGTGCACGTGGCTCTTTCAATTCTGGTTTCCTCGGTGTATATGCCCAGCAGTGGGATTGCCGGGTCATATGGCAGGTCTATTTGCAGCTTTTTAAGGAACCTCCACACTGTTTTCCATAGTGGCTGTACTAGTTTGCATTCCCACCAACAGTGTAAGAGGGTTCCCTTTTCTCCACATCCTCTCCAGCATTTATTGCTTGTAGACTTTTGGATGGCAGCCATTCTGACTGGTGTAAAGTGGTACCTCATTGTAGTTTTGATTTGCATTTCTCTGATAATGAGTGATGTTGAGCATCTTTTCATGTGTTTGTTAGCCATTTTTATATCTTCCTTGGAGAAATGTCTGTTAAGTTCTTTGGCCCACTTTTTAATTGGGTTGTTTATTTTTCTAGAATGGAGCTGCAGGAGTTGTTTGTAAATTTTTGAGATTAATTGTTTGTCTGTTGCTTCATTGGCTATTATTTTCTCCCATTCTGAAGGCTGTCTTTTCACCTTGCTTATAGTTTCCTTTGTTGTGCAAAAGCTTTTAATTTTAATTAGGTCCCATTTGTTTATTCGTGTTTTTATTTCCAATATTCTGGGAGGTGGGTCATGGAGTATCCCGCTTTGGATTATAGCAGAGAGTGTTTTGCCTATGTTATCCTCTAGGAGTTTTATAGTTTCTGGTCTTATGCTTAGATCTTTGATCCATTTTGAGTTTATCTTTGTGTATGGTGTTAGAAAGTG
>ML664175.1:7585079-7658876 GCA_007570785.1 Antilocapra americana
AAGCTTTTAATTTTAATTAGGTCCCATTTGTTTATTCGTGTTTTTATTTCCAATATTCTGGGAGGTGGGTCATGGAGTATCCCGCTTTGGATTATAGCAGAGAGTGTTTTGCCTATGTTATCCTCTAGGAGTTTTATAGTTTCTGGTCTTATGCTTAGATCTTTGATCCATTTTGAGTTTATCTTTGTGTATGGTGTTAGAAAGTGATCTAGTTTCATTCTTTTACAAGTGGCTGTCCAGTTTTCCCAGCACCACTTGTTAAAGAGGTTGTCTTTTCTCCATTGTATATTCTTGGCTCCTTTGTCAAAGATAAGGTGTCCATAGATGCGTGGATTTATCTCTGGGCTTTCTATTCTGTTCCATTGATCTATATTTCTGTCTTTGTGCCAGTACCATACTGTCTTAATGACTGTGGATTTGTAGTATAGCCTAAAGTCCGGTAGGTTGATTCCACCAGTTCCACTCTTCTTTCTCAAGATTGCTTTGGCTATACGAGGTTTTTTGTATTTCCATACAAATTGAGAAATTATTTGTTCTAATTCTTTGAAGAAGACCTCTGGTAGCTTGATAGGAATTGCATTGAATCTATAGATTGCTTTAGGTAGTGTACTCATTTTCACTATATTGATTCTTCCAATCCACGAACACGGTATTTTTGTGACTGGTTTCTTTCACGTCACATGGTGTTATTGAGATCCATCTATGTGCTCGTATGTAACAGCAGTGTATTTTTTTATGGATATAGCAAAATTTGATTACTTGTTATTCTGTTGGTTGACATTTGTGTTTCTTATGTTTAGCTATTAATACGGTTTGTGTGAATTTTTGTATTAAGTCTTTGTGTGGACATATGTTTTCATTTTTTGTTTTTTTCGGGTAGCAAAATGCCTGGGTCATATGGCATGTTTAAATATTTTGGAAGTAACCTGTTTTCCCAAGTGTAGCATTTTACATTGTCACCTGCAGTATAAGCAAGTTTAAGTTGCTTCACGTATTTGTCAACACTTGTCATTCTTTTTGATTTTAGTCACTATAGGATGTGTCATAGTATCTTATTATGGTTTTAAATTTGATTTCCCCAGTGATTAATGATGATCATCTTTTTAGGTCCTTTTTACTCATTGATATATTTTCTTTGGTCAAGTGTCTGTCAGTTATTTTGTCCAGTTTTAAATTGGGTTTTCTTAGTGTTTTAGATACAAATTTATACTTTTCCTCAGTTGTTGCTTTTTCTTTCACTTTTATTGAGTATTTCAAAGACTAGAACTTTTACATTTTGAAATACACATCATTTAGTTTTCTTTTGAGATTGATGTTTAAAAATTGCTTAATGTAAAAAATAGATTTGTAGGATATATTGAAAAGATAATGTAGAGGTCATTATGTTCCTCCAGTGGTTATTATTCATTTTCCTGCAGTGGTTATCTTAGAGTATAGCATCAAAACCAGAATTTTAGCACTGGTACTGTCTGTCTGTCTCTCTCTATATATATATCTACATATAGATATATGTCATTTTATCACATTTTATAGATCATATAGCCACAACTGTAATCAAGATATGGAACTATGCCATCATCAAGATTTATCCCTCATGCTTTCCCTTCATAGTTAGTTTAGTTATTCGTATCCATCCCTCCCCTCCTCAACTATTTACAACCCCTGGCAAAAACTAATCTGTTTTCCATCCATTTATTTTTGTCATTTCAAGAATATCATATAAACAAAATCTTAATTCTTAAATTATGTTGAGATAACAGTGTTTTTTTCCCCCCACCGAACATAATGGGCTTGATCTATTTAAGCTGTTGTTTATCAACAATTTGTTTTTATTGCCAGAGTAATACTGTATGATATAGATTTATCAGTTTAACTAGTCAGCTATTGAGGGACATTTTGATTCTTTCCAGATTTGGGCTATTAATATAACGCTGTTATGGACAACCATTTGTAAGTTTTTATGTGGACACGTTTCATTTCTCTAGGATAAATGCTCAGGGGTACAATTGCAGGTCATAACTATATATTTAGTTTTATAAGAAACTGTCTGGTTTCCGGAGTTACCATATCATTTTAATTCCCACCGACAATGTATGAGAGATCAAGTTTCACTGCATCCTTCCTAGCATTTGGTATTGTCAGTGTTTCTTGTTCTGGCTATGCTGATAGGAGTGCAGAAGCATTTTGTTATGGCGTTAATGTGCATTTCCTGAACATCTAGTGAAACCATCTTTTCATGTGTTTGCTTTTTGTCATGTGTCCTCTTGAGTGAAATGTCTCTTTACATCTTTTTTCCTTTTTCTAATTCTTATGTGTGGCTTTTGTAGGGTGTTTTGGTTTTGTTCTGGGGTTTTTTACCATTGATGAAAAATGGTACTTTTGAAAGTTCTTTATGTTATTTCAGGTACTAATCATTTCTTAGATATGTAGTTTACATTTATGTTCTTCCAATTCATAGCTTGTTTTTTCATGCTTTTAACATGGTCTTTCCAATAACAAAGTAGTAAATTTTGAATAAAGTTATTTTTCTTGTATCATACTTTTGGGATCATGATTAAGAGCTATTCAGAGTTCTATGCCTTTTAATATTTTTTCCTTAGTTAACTAAGACTTTTGTAATTTCCCAGTTGGAAACAACTGAGTATTACACACACACACATAACTTAAATGTGTGATTTGTCTTGAGATAAGGTTTTCCTAAGATGTGAGGTTAGGGCTGAGGTAGTGGTTTTGCTTATGAATACACAATTGTTAAAGCACCAGTTGTTGAAAAGTCTATCCTCCATTGAATTCCTTTTGTATCTTTGCAAGAAATCAGTTGTGTAGGTCTATTTCTGATTTTTGTGTTCTACTGCATTGATTTATGTTTCATTCTATCTACTGATAACACATAGTCTTGGTTATTATAAATATAAAATAAGCTTGAATTTGAGTAGTAGAATTCCTCCATTTTTCTTCCTTGTCTGCTTTGGTTTTGCTATTCTAGTTCTTTGCTTTCCATATAGTTTTTAGAGAAATCTTCTATGCGCCTACAAAAACTTTCTGGAATTTTAAGGATTGAATTAAATACGTATTGAAATATGTATTCGGTTCTTATAAAAATATATATAAAACTTTATTAAGTTTTATATATATTTGTAAAGATCTTGCTGTCTTAAAACTTCCAATTTAGGGGAGATGAATCAAAGTGGCAAAGTAAGAAGATCCTGAGCTCATCTTCTAGATGAGCTCATGGACATCAAAACTGCAACTGCATATAGAATAACTACCCCTAAGAATGACCTGAAGATCAATAGAACATGTCTTCTACAGCTAAGGATATGAAGGCCACATTGTGACAGATAGGAAGGGTAGGGATGCGGTCTAGTCAGAACCTGCACCCCGATGGAACAAAGCACAAACAGGAGGAGATGTCACAACCACAGAGGCCCCTCCACAGATGCAAGTGATGTAAGTCCCACATCAGGCCTCCCAGCCTGGGCACCTGCATTAGAGAGATGAGCTCCCATGATGTCTGATTTTAAAAAATGAGTGAGATTTTCCAGGAGAGCTAGAGAGCTGTGAGACTCTGCTCTTGAAGGGCTTGCGCACAGACTTGCTCACTCCGAGCCCCAGCACAAAAGCAGCAGCTTAAAAAGAAGCTGGCTAATTTGAGAAGGGAGCTTCCCAGGTGGCTCAGCGGTAGAGAACCCGCCTGCCAATGCAGTAGACATTGGAGATGCAGGTTTGACACCTGGGTTGGGAAGATCCCCTAAAGGAAGAAACAGCAACCCACTCCAGTATTCTTGCCTGGAGAATCTCATGGAGGGCTACAGTCCACAGAATCACAAAAAATCAGATGCAACTGAGCATGCGACAAGAGCAGATTTATTGACTAACTTTAAGGTATCTGCCAAAGGGGCAGAAATGTGGTAGGACTTTCTATAGGAAAAGAAATACTGGTGGGCACCATTCTTTACTCTTTCAACTAGCTAGCCTGGCACTGCAAGGTGCCATTTCTGGCACTCTCCTTTAAACTAGCTAGTACTTGGAGCCCTGCCACAGCATTCCCTTGAGGACAAATCACTGTTCAACCTCCCTGCAGCTGGCCTCTCCACAAAGCTTCTGCCCTGTTCTACCTGGGGGGCCACTTTGGCCAGTCCTGGTAAACTTCTAAAGTGGTTCCTGCTCTGGGACACCAGCTGCATATCCCAGCATGCCTTCAGGAGTTGTGACCAGGCTTTTCATCCAGTAATGCTGGGGGACACACATCGGCATGCTTGCAAGATTCACTGCCAGGCCTCACGGACAGCTGTGTGGAGTGACAGGCCCACCCACAAGGGTGGCCACAGCGGTCACTGCCAAGCCTTTCAGACAGCTATCCAATCCCACCCACCAGCACATTTGCAAACATTATGGCTCAACCACAACTGGAGGGCACCTATAGCCCACACAGGGGATACTCCTGGGGCATCTGGGGGAACTGTGCCACTAGGCTCCATGGGACATGTTCTACATAAAGCCACTCTTTCAAGATCCAGAGACATAGCTTATAAACTTAATACATAGAAGCACACACAGAATTATGCAAAATGAGGAAACAGTAGGAATATATTTCAAACAAAAGAACAAGACAAAACCACAGAAAAATAACTAAATGAAAGAGAAGCAATATACCAAGAAGAAAGTGTTCAAAGTGTTAGTCATCAAACTTGTTCATCAAACTTGGAGTTCACCAAACTTGGAGAAGAATGGATAAACTAAAGTTAGAACTGAAGATTACAGTAACGGAAATGAAAAGTGCACTGCAGGGAATCCACAGCAGACAAGAGGATGCAAAAAATGAACAACAATTTGGAATACAGAGTTGTAGAAATGACACAATTGGAACAGCAAGGAGGAAAAAGAGAAAATTTAAGGGACCCCTGGGGCAACAAGAATACTAACATTTGCATTGTATGCATCCCAGAAGGAGAAGGAAACCTACTTGAAGAAATAATGGCTGGAAACCTCTTTGGTGGTGGTTGATGGTTTAGTTGCTAAGTCATGTTCAACTCTTGAGACCCCTTGGACTGTAGCCTGCCAGGCTCCTCTGTCCACGGAGATTCTTCAGGCAGAATACTGGAGTGGGTTGCCATTTCCTTCTCCAGGGCATCTTCCTGACCCAGGAATTGAACCCAGATCTCCTGCATTACAGGCAGATTCATTAACAACTGAGCTACAAGGGAAGCCCAGAAACCTTCCTAACCTGGAATAGAAAACACATCCAAGTTCCAGAATAATAGTCTCAAGCAAGATAAATCCAAAGACCCATATTAATACATTCGATAATTAAGAGTCAAAAGTTAGAGACGCTTTAGTTGCAAGAGAAAAACTAGTTACATACAAAAGACCCCTCATAAGCTATTAGCTGATTTTTCAGAAGAAAACTTGCAGACCAGAAGGGAATGACAATATATTCAAAGTACTAAAAGGAGAAAAAACCCAAAAAACAAAAAATCATAAACACTCTACCGGGCAAGGTTATCGTTCAGAGAGAAGGAGAAATCATTTCACAGATAAGCAAAAGCTAAAGGAGTTTTTTACCACTAAGCTGGCCTTACAAAAAATGTAAAAAGAATTTCTTCAAATGGAAAAGGCAAAGCCATAACTAGAACTAAACTTAAGAAAAATCTCAATGGTCAAAGCAGACTTTGGAAAGGCACATATAAATAGAATATGAAGGTTTAAAGACAAAAGTAGTAAAATTGTACCTTAAATACACACAAACTACTAAGATATAAAATATCAAAAACATAAAATGTGAGGGTAAAAAAGTAATGCTTACTCAAATTTAAGGTGCCATCAACTTTTTCTTTGGGTGGAATTTTTTTAAATTTATTTTTTGTTTGTTTTTGGCCACGCTTCACAGCTTGTAAGATCTTAGTTCCCAACAAGGGATTGAACCTAAGCCACAGTGAAAGCATGGTGTCCTAATCACTGGACCACTAGGGAATTCCCCTATCAAATTAAAAGAGACTGCTATATTCATAGGTTGTTATTTGTGACCCTTATGGTAACCACAAATCAAATACCTACAAGAGGTATACAAAAAATAGAAAGGAACACAAACATAACATTAAAGAAAGACATCAAATCACAAAGGAAGAGAAAAGTGAAGAAAAACAATTGAAAAACAATGAACAAACTGACAATAAGTGCATAACTATCAGTAATGTAATGGAATTAAATGCTCCAATTAAGGCATAATAATATATATATATATATACACACATACATTTATATTTGTCTTTTGTTTGTTCATCCCAGATTTCATTTTTTTCCTGCCTTGTTATAGATTACTTGTACCCTTTTTTTAGTTTTTGAGTGTATCTCTTTACTGAGATTTTAAGTAGATGTTCTAATTGTTGATTTATGCATATGTTTTCAATTGCTGCCTTAAAATTACCACAGACCTAATACAAATTTAGAGTTTTGAAGGTGAACATCTGAATTCTGAAGGTGAAATTTTGATACAGTTATCACTGAGATAAAGAAAAGCTATCAGCATAGCTGTATTCCTTTCTGGAGGCTTACGGAAGAATCTTTTTCATGAATTTTTCCAGATTCTAGATGCCACTCATATTTCTTGGCTCATGACCGTCTTCCTCCATCTTCAAACTAGCAGCTGTGTGTTGAGCTTTTTCATAGTGCATCACTGTAACTTTGTTCTACTTCCCTCTTCCATTTTTAACAGCTCTGCCTTTGTGATTACATTGAACCCACCAGATAACCTTGGATAATATTTAGGTTAAGGTTAGCTATGAGTAGTCTAATTCCATGTGAAACTTTATTTCTCCTTTTCTAAGTTACATAAAATATTTGGATTCCAAATTTCACTACATGATCATCTTGGGGGCCATTATTTTGCCTGCTACATATTATACAGATATAATTTATCAAAGCCTGCTGGTGCATACAATTAACCAGTTCAAGTTAAATGCAGTAATCTTATCTCCCTCTGTTGCTTTACTCTCACACATTTAAAATGTCTTAAGTATTTCTTCTGTATACACTGAGAACCACATTAGATACTCATTTCATTTCAACCATCACATAAAATATAGAAAACTCAAGAGGAGAAAAGTACATTGTAAACACCCACAGTTTGCTGTTAACATTTTCTTTTTTTCTAGATGGTCCCGGATTCCTTTTGTCATTTACTTTCTGTTTAGAGAGTTTTCTTTAGCCATTCATCTAGAGTAAGTTGGCCGGTTAAAAAGTTTCACTCTTTTCCTTCATCTGAGAATGTTTTGCTTTAACTCTTTGTTCCTGAGAATATATTTTCACTGGATTTGGAAACTTGAGTTAATAATTTTCTTCTTTTAGCACTTAGCATTGTGCCTTTCTCTTTTGGCCTCTGTGGTTTCTGATAAGAAATAAATTTTCATTGAAAAATTTGTTTTTTATCTTAAAATTTTATTTAATAATGGAGTATAGTTGATTAACAATATTGTGTTAGTTTCAGGTATATATCAAAGTGATTCAGTTATATATACACTTTTATCTATTCTTTTTCAAATTCTTTTCCCATTTAGGTTATTATAGTTATTGAGCAGAGTTCCCTGTACCATACAGTAGATCCTTGTTATCTGTTTTAAATGTAGCATGTATACATGCCAACCTCAAACTTTGAGTCTGTCCCGCCCTCCCACCTTTCCTCCTTGGTCACTGTATGTTTGTTCTCTTAGCTGGTGAGACATTTTATGTTTTGATAAATAAGTTCATTTGTATGAATTTTTAGATTCCACATATAAATGATATTTTGTCTTTCTCTGACTGGCTTACTTCACTTAGTATGATAATCTCTAGGTCCATCCATTTTGCTGCAAATATAATTATTTCTTCTTTTTAATAATGACTGAGTAATATTCCATTGTATATATCTACCACATCTTTATCCATTCATCTGTTGATGGACATTTAGGTTGCTTCCATGTCTCGGCACTGCTTTGATATGGAAATAGCGTGTAAATTGTAAATAGCACTGCTTTGAACATTGGAGTGCATGTATGCTTCCCAACCATGTATTTTTTCTGGATATATGCCCAGGAGTGGCATTGCTAGATTATATGGTAGCTCTATTTTTAATTTTTAAGGAACCTCCATACTATTCTCCATTGTGACTGTACCAGTTTACATTCCCACCAACAGTTTAGGAGTGTTCCTTTTTCCCCACATCCTCTCCAGTATTTATTGTTTGTAAGACTTTTTGATGATGGCCATTCTGATCGGAGTGAGGTGATATCTCACTGTCATTATAATTTGGTCTTCTTTGGAGAAATGTCTGTTTAGGTCTTCCGCCCAGTTTTTGATTGGGTTGTGTTTTTTTGTTGTTGTTGTTTTAATATTGAGTTGCATGAACTGTTTGTAAATTTTAGAGATTAATTCCTTCTTATTCACACCATTTGCAAATGTTTTCTCCCATTCTGTGGGTTGTCTTTTAATTTTGCTTATGGTTTCTTTTGTTGTGCAAAAAGCTTTTAAGTTTAATTACCCCCCCCTTTTATTTCCATTACTCTAGGGAATGGATAGAAAAAGATATTGCTGTGATTTATATCAAAGAGTATTCTACCTATGTTTTCCTCTAAGAGACTTTTATAGTATCTGGTCTTACACTTAGGTCTTTAATCCATTGAGTTTATTTTTATGGATGGTGTTAAAGAGTGGTGGTATGATAGGGCAATTTCACTGATAGGTTTAACATTCATTTGAGAGAAAAAACACATCTGCTTCATATTTTATTTGTTGTTACATTTTAATTCTAAAATTTTCGTTTCTTTTTTATATTTTCAGTTTCTTGCTGAAACTGTCTACTTCTTTACTAAAACTTTCTATATTTTCATTTGTTTCAGAAATTTATAATTATGTGATGAACCATGTTCTGTTGACAACTATACAATCCTTATCGGTTGATTCTAAAACCAGTGTCACCACATTGGCATCTGTTGTCCTTATTCAGTGTAAGGCTCTTGGTACAACAGGAAACCTGGACCTCTGAGGTATTATATGACTTTGGATCTTACTTACATCTTGGGTTTTAGCAAATGTTGTCTGACACTGCCTTAGTAGTTGTGTGTGAGTTATGTCTTGTTTCTGCCAGGTGAAAGTGAAAGTCCAAGTTCTCTCAGTTTCCGTGGACACTGAGGTGGAGAGATTTCTTGTTATTCCTAGGCAAGACTGGGAGTTGCTTACACCACCTTGCCTTAGAGGGAAAGGGGTGCCTAATTGTTGCTTCCTGTGTGGCCACCACTGACATTGTCCTGTGACCTTGTTATTGTTGGTCAAGTAGTGAAAATCCTCACTCCCCACTTAACCACCACTTCTTTTGGGGGAGAAGTTGTGGCTACTTGTGTGGTTCCCAGCTCCCCTTCTGTGACATCTCTCCAGCCAGTGTGGGGAGTTGGATCATTTCTTCACAGCATGGCAGGGGATGGATGTCTAGGTATACCTTTTGGCCTTTCCTGACAAGAGTGGAAATAGGGGTTAACTAGTCTGTGAAATATTTGCTGTTTTGCTAGCCTGTTTTTCTGGTCATTCTGCTAGAGAGGAGCCTTTCCTTGTTGGTAAAATTAACATTTCTGGGGTACTGGTTTCTCCAGTATTCAGTTGGGGATATTTGAGTCAAAAAGAACACCGAGAGAATTATCACCGTATAGTACTTTGACGCCAGAGTTTCTAGCCTATATGCTTTGTCTCCAACTTCCAGTATTTTGTATGTATATTTATTTTATATATAATGCCCAAAGTTTTTAGCTATATTTAGTGAGAGTGATAGGGAAAGTAAGGCTATCTGGTTTGTTTTTTTTTTTTGGAAGCAGTTGTTCAATTGATTTTACATTGTTCAAGCACTGTGTTCCCTTGGGGATAAGTACAACTTGGATCAGTGTATGCACCTATGCCCCATGCACATAGAATACATAGAATACAAAAAACCTATTGAGAACTTTATGAGCTCGTATGTGATACTTGTGTATAATCTCATATAATATCCTTTTCTTAAGTTTTTAATGTAGTATAGTTGATTTACAATGTTGTGTTCATTTCAGTTATACAGCAAAGTGATTCAGTTATATAGACACACACATATACACATTATTTCTAATTATTGGACATTACAGAGTACTGAGTAGAGTTTCCTGTGCTATGTAGTAGATTTTTATTAGTTATCTTTTTTTAGTATAGTAGGGTGTACATGTCAGTCTCAATCTCCAATTTTACATTCCTTTCCCCTTATCCTCTGGTAACCATAAACTTGTTTTCCACTTCTGTTTTGTAAATAAGTTCATTTGTACCTTTATTTAGAATCTACATGTAAGAGAGAGAATATGGTATTTGTCTTTCTGGGTCTGACTTATTTCACTTATTATGACAGTCTCTAGGTCTATTCATGTTGTTGCAGATGGCATTATTTTGTTCTTTTTTATGACTGAGGAATAGTCCAGTGTTATCTCCTTTATCTATTCCTCTGTTGTGGGACATGTAGATTGCTTCCATGTTCTGGCTATTGTAAGTAGTGCTGCAATGAAGATTAGGGTGCATGTATCTTCTCAAATTGTTTTTCTGTGGATATATGCCCAGAAGTAGGATTGCTAGATCATGTGTTAGCCCTATTTTTAGTTTTATAAGGAACTTCCATACTGTTCTTAATAGTGGTTGTACCAGTTTACATTCCCACCAACATGGTAGGAGAGTTTCCTTTTCTGCACACCCTCTCCAGCGTTTATTATTTGTGGACTTTTAATGGTGGTCATTTTGACTGATGTGATACCTCATTGTAGTTTTGATCTACATTTCTCTATTAGTAATGTTGAACATCTTTTCTGATGACAACATCAAACCTCAGAAAATTAACTTGGTACATTTCCTTCTGTTTCCATTCTGTATATTCTATATGATTATAGAAGTCCATCTTACTTCTATAGCTAGGTTTGTTTTATCTGTTTTACACAGACTATACAACCTGGTGTTCTTTTTTGGGGAGATTTTCCTATTGATTCAGGTATCCTTTAGGAACTATTGGTTTGTTTAGTTTTTATATTTTGTGTTCAGTTCAGTCACTCAGTCATGTCTGACTCTTTGTGACCCCATGAACTGCAGCACACCAGGCCTCCCTGTCCATCACCAACTCCCGGAGTCCACCCAAACCCATATCCATCAAGTTGGTGATGCCATTCAGCCATCGCATCCTCTGTCATCCCCTTCTCCTCCTGCCCCAGTCCTTCCCAGCATCAGGGTCTTTTCCAATGAGTGAACTCTTCCCATGAGGCGGTCAAAGTATTGGAGTTTCAGCTTCAACATCAGTCCTTCCAGTGAACACTCAGGACTGATCTCCTTTAGGATGGACTTGTTGGATCTCCTTGCAGTCCAAGGGACTCTCAAGAGTCTTCTCCAGCACCACAGTTCAAAAGCCTCAGTTCTTCCGTGCTCAGCCTTTTCACTGTCCAACTCTCACATCCATACATGACTACTGGAAAAACCATAGCCTTGACTAGACGGACCTTTGTTGGCAAAGTAATGTCTCTGCTTTTCAATATGCTATCCAGGTTGGCCATAACTTTACTTCCAAGGAGTAGGCGTCTTTTGATTTCATGGCTGCAGTCACCATCTGCAGTGATTTTGGAGACCCCCCAAAAATAAAGTCTGACATTTTTTCCACTGTTTCCCCATCTATTTCCCATGAAGTTTTGGGACCAGATGCCATGATCTTAGTTTTCTGATTGTTGAGCTTTAAGCCAACTTTTTCACTCTCCTCTTTCACTTTAAGCAAGAGGCTTTTTAGTTCCTCTTCACTCTCTGCGTAAGGGTGGTGTCGTCTGCATATCTGAGGTTATTGATATTTTTCCCGGCAATCTTGATTCCAGCTTGTGTAATATGGGTAATTTATCTTTTAGAAATTCATATTTTGGTAATTTAATGTCTTAAGAAAATTACCTGTTTCTGTAAGTTTTAGCATTGATTGACAAAGATATGTATCACATACTCTAGCTTTTTAAATGTCTACTTCATCTTTGGCAGTATCTCTTTTACATAATATTTTTCAAATGTACATTACCCTTAATCAGTCTTGCTCAAGGTTTATACTTTAAAAAGCTTTTAAAACATCTTTTTCATACCTACTTTTTCAGAAAATTATTTTGCATCATTATTTCCAATCTTTGTTATTCTGACTTACTTTCTTTGGGCTTATGCTATGATTCTTTTTACTTTTTGAGTTGCATTTTTGCTTTATCTTAATTAATTTATTTAATACATTTAATTATGTAATCCTATCGTACCAGGTTTATCACACAAATACATATGTATATGAATCTTTGTATATGTTTAATATTATTTTAGTTATGCATATTTAATGGTTTCCACCATTTTTCACCTCTGTAAATTTTATGAGGAAATGTTGAATGAGCTTCCAAGTGAAGGTTTTTTGTTTTTTAAATCGCTAACTCATTGTTGATTTCTTATGCAGTTGGAATTTATGACAACATTTTAGTGGAATGTGTTGAGATATCTTTTGTGGCAAGGTGCATCATCAATTTTTATTAGTATTTTATCTGAAAAGAATAAATGTATTTAGTTTGATGTGAATTGTAAAACCACATTTGGTATAGACCTGAGATTCAATGTTTGTTTCATGGGTAAGTTTTTATGTCTTTAGGTGGATTGAAAACTTCCTTGTTTCTCCATTCCGTTAGATAATTTTTATCTCATGCATTTATATTGTAAGAGTGTATTTATACTGAGTTGATTTCCTGCTTTATCCAGGAAGCTCCAAAAACATTGTTTTTTTATCTTTGCGTGTGCACAGATTCTGTGATGTGGCCTTAAGGTTATATATCACTACTGCTCATGGAAATTTATCTTTATTTTCAATTTTGGTATCCTGAATCCCTAGCACAATGCTTAGCACTTAGGGAGCACTCTGTCAATATTTTCTGGATGAATGAATGAAGTGTTATGATGCCCCTGTAAGTTATTTTGGCTTTTATTCCTTTCACAGTCATTGTTGAGTAGTCACTTCTTCATTTGTAGTTATTAGGAGATTGTTCTTCTGAGTTTAGATATGCTTTACAGTTTTAAAAATTGAGTTACTTAGCATTTTTGTGTGCATGTGGAATTGTGGTATATGTGGGTCAGATAGGAGTCCCCTTCCATATCATCTTGTTATGCCTTGCCCAGAGGACTAGTTTGGATTTTTTTAAAAGAGAAAATTAAATTCTGGTTATGTTGTATATCAGTGTCTTACTCAGAAACCACCTGTGATTCCACATTGCAGTTAGAGTATAAACTCCCTAATAAAATATATGAAGACTTTCATAATATGGCTCTATTCATCTACCTTTTATTTCTTAGAATTCTTCACTCTCATATTACCATGTTTCAGTTCCTATAGCTCTGTATTCCTTCAAGCTTCAATGCCTGTTAAAATTCTTTTCCTCTGCCAAGAATGCCTTCATCTGACAAACACCCTCTTATAAATCATCTCCCCTGTGAATTCTTTCTAATATCCTCTCTATTTGGAGAGTTAGGAGGTTTCTTCTTTGTGCCCCTATATCACATCTTTCATATTTCATATATCCTTATCATATTATATTGTCATTTTGACTCAATTTGTCAACTTACTCCCTTGAACAAAAGTGTAAGATGAGTTAATAAGCATTAATCTTTCACTTAGCACCCACCCAATTGCATCTAGAATTAGGACTGAAAGTGAGCTGCACTAGAGGGTTTCCTTTGCCCTGGCAGCATCTAATGAATATCAACACCTTATAAGAGAATTGAAAACATTTAGTAAAAGCACAGATAACGTGCTTTGCAGATTTTTTTAGTCCATAGTAGGTACTCTGTAAAAGTTAATGGCAACTCAACTCTGATAACATTGTAGGGTTTTCTCTGAACTGTTTTCATATCCCATTTCATGATTCTCAGGCATATACTGTCCATATTGTAAAAGCGATATATATTTTGATATGCTGGTAATTAAAACATATTTGCAAAGCAAGTAGTGAAATATTGCCACCAGTGGAAAATTTATATTATTGTTGAAGAACTTTAGAACAAAAAAGTTGAAGGAAATTCCTAAGCCAGTTGAGACTCTAGAACTCAGATCTTTACAGATTTAGAGGTCTATTCAAATTTCCATCCCAAAGTGTGGAATTATGGGGTAAAATATCAAAACAGGAAGCAACAATTTTTGATTTTCTCTTAGACTGTGGAATGATTAATAGCACATTTAAGCTTTAGATACTAATTTTAAATGTTTTTGTGGTAGCTTGTGAGAAAATACACTTTGTTATAGTGAAAATTTATTATACATAAGAAACCAAAAGCCTGGAATTTAGAGTTAGAGCCTTCAGATACATGCTAGTCAAACCTTACTTCACTTATGAGAGGGAAAATTGAGGGCAGTGGAGGTCACATGTTGCCTAAATCATATTCAGATTTCCTTCTCAGAGATTCTTACACAGGAACTTCTGATGGGCTTAAACTTATGTCATGTGTGTTCCTATATGCTAAAAGTTTTAGTTTCTTAGGTTCACATGCAGCATGTTGGATAGAATAATCACGTTCACCTGATAAATATTTTTTAAATACTTTTTAAATTTTTTTTCATACTTGAATTTGAATTATTTTATATTTAGTTATTCCTCTGAAACTTCATAATATATGTATGAGATACAAAGAAGTATTATAAATATTTACCCTATGTAATAAGAAACATTATAATTTTTATTGGACTATAGTTGATTTCAGTGTAGTGTTTTAGGTGTACAGCAAAGTGATTCACTTATTCATATATCTATTCTTTTTCAGATTCTTTTCTTATTTATGTTATTACATAATATTGAGCCAAGTTCCTTGTGCTATACACTAGATCCTTGTTAGTTATTTATTTTAAATATAGTAGTATGTATATAAGAATCCCAGATTCCCAATTTATGCCAAACCCACCTTTTTCATTTGGTAACCATAAGTTTGTTTTCTAAGTGTGAGTGTTTCCATTTTGTAAGTTCATTTGCATCATTTTTAAAATTTTTCTGCATATAAGGGATATCATATATTTCTTTATCTGATTTGTTCACTTCAAATGATAATCTTTAGATGCATGCATGTTACTGCAAATGGCATTATTTCATTCTTCTTATGGGTGTGTAATATTCCATTGTATATATGCACCAAATATTTATTCCTTCATCTATCAATGGACAGTTAGGTTTATTTCATGTCTATTGTAAATGTAAATAGCACTGCAATGGATATTATGGTTCATGTATCCTTTCAAAGCATATTTTTCTCTCTCCCCAGGAGTGGGATTGCTGGGTCATATGGTACTTCTATTTTTAATTTTTCAAGGAACCTCCATACCCTTCTCCATAGTGTCTGTACCAATTTACATTCCCACCAGCAATGTAGGAGGGTTCTCTTTGCTCCATACCCTTTCCAGCATTTATTGTTTGTGGATTTCTTAATGATGACCATTCAGACTGCTGTGAGGTAATATCTCGCTGTAATTTTGATTTGCATTTCTCTAATTAGTAATGTTGAGCATCTTTTCATCTGCCTCTTGGCCATCTGTATGTCTTTTTTAGAGAAATGTCTATTTATGTCCTCTGCCCACTGTTTTGCATCATTCCATTATGAAAATGTTTAATTGAAGAGAAGATACTTTTTTAAAACTCTAAGTAGGACTACATCATTTAAATATATAGCAGTATAGCCTTTCAACATGCATAATTCTTCATTTACAATTCTGCTGCTGCTTTAAAAATTTGTCATAGTTTGTCATAGGTTTAAAGTACAATGCACCTAATGCTATTTATGGATTATACACTATATGTAGTGTAAGTGAACCAAATCTTTTCTTAAATATCTATTCTTTCTAAAGTCTCAACAATTTTTTTAACATTTTACTTTTTACTTTATTACTTCATTTTTTTCCATTTTGAACTTTTTATTTTGTATTGAGTATAGCCAGTTGACAGTGTTGCAGTCATTTCAGGTGAACAAAAAGGGACTCAGCCATACATATTCGTGTATCCATCTCCCCCAAACTCCCCTCCCATCTAGGCTACCACATAATACTGAGCAGAGTTCCATGTGTTGTACAGTAGGTCTCTGTTGGTTATCTATTTTAAATACACCAGTGTGTACATGTCCATCCCTAACTGCCTAACTTTTCCTTCCCCCCATCCTCTGCTCCCCAGCTGTAAGAACATTTTCTGTCCGTGAGTTTCTTTGTGTTGTCATTAAAATTTATTTGTTTTATTGAAGGATAATTGTTTTACAGAATTGTGTTGTTTTCTATCAAACCTCAACATGAATCAGTCATAGGTATACACATATCCCCTCCCTTTTGAACCTCCCTCCCATCTCCCTCCCCATCCCACCCCTCTAGGTTGATACAGAGCCCCTGTGTGAGTTTACCGAGGCATACAGCAAATTCCCACTGGCTATCTATTTTACATATGGTAGTATAAGCTTCCAGGTTACTCTTTCCATACATCTCACCCTCTCCTCCCCTGTCACCATGTCCATAAGTCTATTCTCTATGTCCGTTTCTCCATTGTTGCCCTGTAAATAAATTGTTCAGTACTATTCTTCTAGATTCCATATATATGCATTAGAATATGATGTTTACCTTTCTCTTTCTGACTTACTTCACTCTGTATAATAGGTTCTGGGTTCATCCACCTCATTAGAACTGACTCAAATGTGTTCTGTTTTATGGCTGAATAATATTCCATTGATGTGTCTCTTTCAATTTTGGTTTCCTCAGGGTATATGCCTATGAGTGGAACTGCTGAGTCATATGGTGGTTTTATTCCTAGTTTTTAAAGGAATCTTCATACTGTCTTCCACAGTGGCTGTATCAGTTTGCATTCCCACCAGCAGTGCAAGAGCGTTCCCTTTTCTCCACACCCTCTCTGGCATTTATCGTTTGTAGACTTTGTGATGAGGGCCTTTCTGACCAGTGTGAGATGATACCTCATTGTAGTTGTGATTTGCGTTTCGCAAATAATGAGCTGCGTTGAGCATCATCTCCTGTGTTTGTTAGCCATCTGTATGTCTTTGGAGAAAGACCTGTTTAGGTCTTTTTCCCACTTTTTGATTGGGTGGTTTTTTGGGTGTTGTATGAGCTGCTTGTATATTTTGGAAATAAATCCTTTGTCAGTTGTTTCATTTGCTATTATTCCCTCCCATTCCATTTCAAGAGTTATCTTTTCCCCTTGTTTATAGTTTCCTTTGCTTTGTAAAAGTTTTTAAGTTTAATCAGGTTCCACTTATTTCCTTTCCTTTTTATTTCCATTACTCTAGGAGGTGGGTCATAGAGGATCTTGCTTTGATTTATGTCATTGAGTGTTCTGCCTATATTTTCCTCCAAGGGTTTTATAGTTTCTGGTCTTACATTTAGGTCTTTAGTCCATTTTGAGTTTATCTTTGTGTTAGGAAGTGTTTTAACTTCATTCTTTAACATGTAGCTGCTGAGTTTTCCCAGCAGCTTTTCTTGAAGAGGCTGTCTTTGCCCCATTGTATTTTCTTTCCTCCTTTGTCAAAAATAAGGTACCCATAGTGCATGGATTTATTTATGGGCTTTCTGTCTTGTTCCATTGGTCTATATTTCTGTTTTTGTTCCAGTTCTATACTGTCTTGATGACTTTATCTTTGTAGTATAATCTGAATTCAGGAAGGTTGGTTCCTCCAGCTCCTCCTTTTTTCCAATCTATTTATTTATTTATTTTTATTTATTTTTCTTTACATTATCATGTTGGTTTTGCCATACAGTGACATGAATCCACCATGGGTATACATGCGTTCCCCTTCCAGAAACCCCCTCCCACCTCCCTCCCGATTCCCTCTCTCTCTCGGTCATCCCGGTGCACCAGCCCTGAGCACCCTGTATCAAGCATCAAACCTGGGATGGTGATTCATTTCACATGTGATAATTTACATGTGTCAATGCCATTCTCCCATATCATCCCACCCTTGCCCTCTCCCATAGAGTCCAAAAGACTGTTCTATACATCTGCGTCTCTTTTGCTGCCTCGCATCCCGGGTTATCATTAGCATCTTTCTAAATTCCATATATATGCATTAGTATGCTGTATTGTTTTTCCTTCTGGCTTACTTCACTCTGTATAATAGGCTCCAATTTCGTTCACCTCAGTAGGACTGATTCAAATGTATTCTTTTTAATGGCTGAGTAATATTCCATTGTGTATATGTACCACAGCTTTCTTAGCCATTCCTCTCTTGATGGACATCTAGGTTGCTTCCATGTCCTGGCCTTGTAAACAATGTGTTGATGAACACTGGGGTACACGTGTCTCTTTGAATTCTGGTTTCCTCGGTGTGTATGCCCAGCAGTGGGATGTGAAAAGGCAGCCTTCAGAGTGGGAGAAAATAATAGCAGACAAAGCAACGGACAAACAATTAATCTCAAAAATATACAAGCAACTCCTGCAGCTCAATTCCATAAAAATAAATGACCCAATCAAAAAGTGGGCCAAAGAACTAAACAGACATTTCTCCAAAGAAGACATACAAATGGCTAACAAACACATGAAAAGATGCTCAACATCACTCATTATCAGAGAAATGCAAATCAAAACCACAATGAGGTACCACTTTACACCAGTCAGAATGGCTGCCATCCAAAAGTCTGCAAGCAATAAATGCTGGAGAGGATGTGGAGAAAAGGGAACCCTCTTACACTGTTGGTGGGAATGCAAACTAGTACAGCCACTATGGAGAACAATGTGGAGATGCCTTAAAAAACTGGAAATAGAACAGCTTCTTCTTCTTTATCAAGACTGCTTTGGCTATTTGGGGTCTTTTGTGTTCCATATGAATTATTCAATTTTTTGTTCTAGCTCTGTGAAAAATGCCATTGGTAATTTGATGGGGATCACATTGAATCTGTAGATGTATTTGGTAGTATAGTCATTTTCAAAATATTGATTCTTCCTACCCAGGAATATCTCTCCATCTGTTTATGTCATCTTTGATTTGTTTCATCAGTATCTTATAATTTTCTGTGTACAATTCTTCTGTCTACTGAGGTAAGTTTATTCCTAGATATTTAATTCTTTTTGTTGCAGTGGTGAATGGGATTGATTCCTTAACTTCTCTTTCTGATTCTTCATTGTTAGTGTATAGAAATGCAAGTGATTTCTGTTTATTGATTTTGAATCCTGCAGCTTTTCCAAAATGACTGATTAGCTCTAGTAGTTTTCTGATACTATTTTTAGGGTTTTCTGTGTACAGTATCATGTCATTTGCAAACAGTGAGCTTTACTTCTTGTCCGATCTGGATTCCTTTTATGTATTTATTTATTTTTTCTCTGATTACTGTAGCTAGGACTTCCAGAACTGTGTTGAATAATAGTGGTGAAAGTGGACACCCTTATCTTGTTCCTGATCTTAGGGGGAATGCTTTCAGTTTTTCACCATTGAGAATAATGTTTGCTGTAGGCTTATTGTTATGGCCTTTACTATGTTGAGGTAGATACCTTCTGTGCCCATTTTTTGAAGAATTTTAATCATAAAGGAGTGATGAATTTTGCCAAAGGCTTTTTCTGCATCTGTTGAGATTATCATATGGTTTTTATCTTTCAATTTGTTAATATGATGTATCACATGGATTGATTGGCGTGTATTTAAGAATCTTTGAATCTGGAAATAAACTCAACTTGATCATGGCATATGAGCTTTTTGATGTGTTGCTGAATTCTGTTTGCTAAAATTTTGTTGAGGATTTTGGCATCTGTGTTCATCAGTGATATTGGCCTGTAGTTTTCATTTGTGTGTGTGTGTTGTCTTTGGTTTTGGTATCAGGGTGATGGTGGCCTCATATAATAATTTTGGAAGTGTTCCTTCCTCTGCAATTTTTTGAAAGAGTTTTAGAAAGATAGGTATTAACTCCCTTTTAAATGTTTGATTGAATTCTCCTGTGAAGCCATGTGGTGCTGGACTTTTGTTTTTTGGGAGATTTTTGATCAGTTTGAATTTCAGTGCTTGTAATTGGGTTGTTCATAATTTTTATTTCTTCCTGGTACAGTCTTAGAAGATTGAAGTTTTTAAAAAATCTGTCCACTTCTTCCAGGTTATCTATTTTATTGCCATATAGTTAGTTGGTCATAGTAGTCTCTTATAATCATTTGAATTTCTGCATTGTCTGTTGTAACCTTTCCTTTTTCATTTGTAATTCTATTGATTTAATTCTTTCCTCTTTTCTTCCTGATGAGTCTGGCTAAAGGTTTGTCAATTTTGTTTATCTTCTCAAAGAACCAGCTTTTAGTTTTATTAATCTTTACTATTGTTTCTTTCATTTATTTCTGCTCAGATCTTTGATTTCTTTCCTTCTACTAATTTCATGCAAAGATGGGCTCAGTAGAGGACAGAAATGGTGTGGACCTAACAGAAGCAGAAGATATTAAGGAGAGGTAGCAAGAATACACAGAACTATACAAAAAAGATCTCCATGACCTAGAAAATCATGATGGTGTGATCACTCACCTAGAGCCAGACATCTTGGAATGTGAAGTCAAGTGGCCCTTAAGCATCACTACAAACAAAGCTTGTGGAGGTGATGGAATTCTAGTTGAGCTATTTCAAATTCTGAAAGATGAGACTGTGAAAGTGCTGCACTCAATATGCCAGCAAATTTGGAAAACTCAGCAGTGGCCACAGGACTGGAAAAGGTCAGTTTTCATTACAATCCCAAAGGAAGGCAATGCCAAAGAATGCTCAAACTACTGCACAATCACACTCATCTCACATGCTAGTAAAGTAATGCTCAAATTCTCCAAGCCAGCATTCAGCAATACATGAACCATGAACTTTCAGATGTTCAAGCTGTTTTTAGAAAAGGCAGAGGAACCAGATATCAAATTGCCAACATCCGCTGGATTTGATAAAAGCAAGAGAGTTCCAGAAAAACATCTTCTTCTGCTTTATTGACTATGCCAAAGCTTTTGACTGTGTGGATCACAATAAACTGAAAATTCTTAAAGAGATGGGAATACCAGACCACCTGACCTGCCTCTTGATAAACCTATATACAGTTCAGGAAGCAACAGTTAGAACTGGACATGGAACAACAGACTGGTTCCAAGTAGGAAAAGGAGTACATTAAGGCTGTATATTGTCATCCTGCTTATTTAACTTATATGCAGAGTACATCATGAGAAATGTTGGGCTGGAGGAAGCACAAGCTGGAATCAAGATTGCCAGGAGACATATCAATAACCTCAAACATGCAGATGACACCACCCTTATGGCAGAAAGTGAAGAAGAACTAAAGAGCCTCTTGATGAAAGTGAAAGAGGAGAGTGAAAAAGCTGGCTTAAAGCTCAACATTAAGAAAACTAAGATCATGGCATCCAGTCCCATCACTTCATAGCAAATAGATGGGGAACAGGGGAAACAGTGGCTGACTTTATTTTTGGTGGCTTCAGAATCACTGCAGATGGTGATTACAGCCATGAAATTAAAAGACACTTAACTCCTTGGAAGGAAAGTTACAACCAACCTAGACAGCATATTGAAAAGCAGAGACATTACTTTCTCAACAAAGGTCCATCTAGTCAAGGGTATGGTTTTTCCAGTAGTCATGTATGGATGTGAGAGTTGGAATATAAGGAAAGCTAAGCATGTGGAAAAATTGATGCTTTTGAACTGTGGTGTTGGAGAAGACTCTTGAGAGTCCCTTGGACTGCAAGCAGATCCCACCAGTCCATTCTAAAGGATATCAGACCTGGGTGTTCGTTGGAAGGACTGATGTTGAAGCTGAAACTCCAGTACTTTGGCCATCTCATGCGAAGAGTTGACCCTTTGGAAAAGACCCTGATGCTTAGAAGGATTGGGGGCAGGAGGAGAAGAGGACGACAGAGGATCAGATGGTTAGATGGCATCACTGACTCAATGGACATGAGTTTGAGAGTTGGTGATGGACAAGGAAGCCTGGCATGCTGCAGTTCATGGGGTCGCAAAGAGCCAGACATTACTGAGCAATTGAACTGAGCTAATTTTGGGTTTTTTTGTTCTTTTTCCAGTTGTTTTATGTGTAAAGTTAGGTTGTCTATTCAATGTTTTCCTTGTTTCTTGAGGTGGGATTGTATTGCTATAAACTTCCCTTTTATAACTGCTTTTGCTACATCCCATAGGTTTTGAGTTGTCGTGTTTTCATTGTCATTTGTTTCTCCAAATTTTTTGAATTCCCTTTTGATTTCTTCAGTAACCTGTTGGTTATTTCGAAATATGTTGTTTAATCTCCATGTGTTTGTGTTTCTTATAGTTTATTTTCTTGTACCTTATATCTAGTATCATAGTGTTGTGGTCAGAGAATGTTTGATGTGATTTCAGTTTTCTTGATTTACTGATGTTTGATTTGTGACCCAAGATGTGATCTGTCCTGGAGAATATTCCATGTGCACTTTAGAAGAAGGTGTGTACTTCTGCATTTGAATGGAATGTCCTGAAGATATCAATGAGATCCATCTCATCTAATGTATCATCTAAGACTTGTATTTCCTTATTAATTTTCTGTTTTGATCATCTGTCCATTGGTATGAGTGGGCTGTTAAAGTCTCCTACTATTATTGTCTTACTGTCAATTTCTCCTTTTGTGTCTGTTAGTGTTTGTCTTATATATCGAGGTGCTCCTACGTTGGGTGCATAGATGTTTATAATTGTTATGTCTTCCTCTTGGATTGATCACTTGATCATTATGCAGTGTCCTTCCTTATCTCTTGTAATCATCTTTATTTTAGGGTCTATTTTGTCTGATATGAGGATTGCTATTCCACCTTTCTTTTGCTTCCCATTTACATGGAATTTATTTTCTACCCTCTCACTTTCCATCTATATGTAACTTTAGGTCTGAAATGAGTTTCTTGTAGACAGCATATATATAGGTTTTGTTTTTGTATCCATTCAGCCAGTCTGTGTCATTTGTTTGGAGCATTTAATCCATTTACATTAAAGTAATTACTGATATATATGTTCTTATTGCCATTTTCTTAATTTTGGGGGGTTGATTTTGAAGATGTTTTATTCTTTTGTGTTTCTTGACTACATAAGTCCCTTTAAAGCTGGTTTGGTGCTTAAAAAGCTTTTCAGACCAGCAAAAGTTATTTATTTCTCCATCAGTTTTGAATGAGATCCTTTCTGGGTACAGTAGTCTGGTTGTAGATTTTTCCCTTTCAGTACTTTAAATATATCCTGCCATTCCCTTTCTGGTCTGAAAGTTCAGCTGTTAAGCATGTGGGATTTCCCTTGTATGTTACTTGTTGATTCTTCTATGCTGCTTTTAATATTCTTTCTTTCTGTTTATTCTTTATGAGTTTGATTAGTATGTGTCTTGGTGTTTTTCTCCTTGGGTTTATCCTGTATGGGGCTGTTTTTGCCTCTTGGACTTCATTGATTATTTCCTTTTAAATGTTGGGAAAATTTTCAATGATAATCCCTTCAAAAATTTTCTCATACCCTTTCTTTTTCTCTTCTTCTTCTGGGACCTCTATGATTCAAATGTTGGTGCATTTGATATTGTCCCAGAGGTCTCTGAGACTGTCCTCAGTTCTTTTCATTCTTTTTACTGTAGTCTGCTCTTCAGAAGTGATTTCCACCTTTTTATCTTCCAGCTCACTGCTTCATTCTTCTGCTTCAGGTATTCTGCTATTGATTCCTTCTAGAGTATTTTTAATTTTAGTAATTGTGTTGTTTGTATGTTTATTCTTTAATTCTTCTAGGTTTTTGTTAATTGATTCTCACATTTTCTCCATTTTGTTTTCAAGATTTTTGATGATCTTTACTATCATTATTCTGAATTCTTTTTCAGGTAGTTTGCCTGTTTCCTCTTCATTTATTTGGGCTTTTGTGTTTCTAGTTTGTTCCTTCATTTGTGTAGTATTTCTCTGCCTTTTCATTATTTTTTTTTTAACATTATGTTTGAGGTCCCGTTTTCCAGGCATCAAGGGAAGTTGAATTCTTCCCTTGAAGGTTGAATTCTTTATTTTGGTTTCTGGCCTCCTAAGGTTGGTCCAGTGGTTTGTGTAAACTTTGTATTAAGGTGAGATTTGTTCTGAGTTTTTGTTTTTCCTCTGATGGGCCAGGCTGAGTGAGGTGATAATCCTATCTGCTGATGACTGGGTTTGTATTTTTGTTTTGTTTGTGGTTTAGATGAGGCATCCTGCACAGGGTGCTACTGGTGGTTGGATGATATCCAGTCTTGTATTCCAGTAGTTTGCTTTGTGTGAGTTTTCACTATTTGATACTCCCTAGGGTTATTTCTCTTTGTAGTCTAGGGTCTTGGAGTCAGTGCTCCCACTCCAAAGGCTCAAGGCTTGATCTCTGGTCAGGAACAAAGATTCCAAAAGTGGTGTGTTATGACATTAAGTGAGATTAAAACAAATATCCAAAAACAAGAAACCAAAGTTGAACCCCAAACAAATGGCAGTTAAAAAACCAGGATGACCCAGAGAGATGGAATGGGGAGGGAGGTGGGAGGGGGGGTTCTGGAAGGGGAACACATGTATACCCATGGCAGATTCATGTCAATATATGGCAAAACCAACATGATAATGTAAAGGAAAAAATAAATAAAATTTTAAAAAATCAGGCAAATAATAATTAAAATAATGGAATATACACATATACATATACACCCATGAGCAAAGTGAAAGCAGTCCAGCATAAATAAAGTACAGTAGATTGACCCAGAAAACAAAAGAAATAAAAAATTATATTTACCAGTTAAGAACAAAACTCAATCATAAACTGGAAAGTAAACTAAAGCAAGATGCCAAGTGGAGAATAACACAGTGAACACAAAGAAAACAAAACTAACAAGATACGTTGAGAGGAAAGGAAAGAAAGAAAAGATAGAAAGAATGGCTGTGCAAAGTTAGAGGTAGATAAAGATGATTTATATCCATTAAAGGTTAACTGCAATTGGAAAAGAACAGTAGGAAAGGCGAAGAAAGGAATAAATGTAGAAAAAATATAATAGGCTTAAAAAAATAAAAATTAAAATTATAAAACAGAGAAAAGAAAAAAAAAAAACTCCATAGAACTGCAAAACCCCAACATAGAGGCAGAGGTTTATAACAATAAAAAATGTGACTGAGAAAAAAAAAAAAGCTCCAAAGCTCAACTGGATTTCTTAGTGCCAATAAAATTGACAACTACAATGAGGGGGGAGCGGGAAAGGGGGAAAAAATCAAAAAGTATCTATAGAACAAGTCAAAAAATAAGAATAATAAGTGTTTTTCTTGAGTCACTGCTATTAGAGTCCTTTCCCTTGCTGGGAATCACAGTCTACCTCACCTCCCTTGGAGGACACAGCTTACCTGCTGTGGGGGCAGCTCAGATTCTAATCTGGTCCCACTCCTGTGTGTCTTGCCTCCAAGGTCCACAGCTATCAGAGCTAGTGTGTTTTCTTTTGTGGGAGCTCTCAGTGACCTCTTATATATTCCGAGGCACAGAGTCTGCCTAGTTGATCATGTGTATTTAATCTGCAGCTTGTACAGCTGCTGGGAAGGTTTTGGGTTGTCTTCCTTAGCCACTGCCCCTGGGTTTCAGTTGTGGTTTTATTTCCACGTCTGCATGTGGGTCGTCCACTGGGGTCTGCTCCTGAGGCTTCCCTGGAGGACTTGGGTTTGCTCCTGTGAGGGCCAGTTATGGAGGTGGTGCAACAGCTTGGGCCGTGGGGGTTCTGGAAGCACCAGGTACTCGGGGACTTGGTGGCTAGGGCAGCAGCAAATATTGTGCTCTAGAAGGGTATGGCAACCAGTGTTGGCCAATACTCTCCAGTATTCTTGCCTGGAGAAACCCCCCTCCCTGACAGAGAAGTCTGGCAGGCCACTCTACGGGGTTGCAAAGGGTCGGACAGGACTGAAGTTACCCTGCACGCATAGAAGCAAAACGTTTTTTGCCTGTGGCAGCTCTGCCCCAGTGAGACTTGAGCACGAAGGTGGCGCAGCTTCTTGACTTGCAGAGACCCTGGTGGTGCCAAGTGTGCAGGGACATGGACTGCCTCTGCCGCAGGAGATGAGGCCCTATCAGAGTCTTTTTTTTGAGCCTGTTGTAGCTGGCAATCAGAAGGCTTCTTTTGCCAGTCTTCCTCCATAGTTCCTCCCATTCAGGCACTTGAACTAAGTTCAAGGGAACTTAGAGGGTTCCCTTGCCTGGGATCCTTCTCTTTTGTCAGGAGCATAGAGGGGTCCCCTTGGGTGGGGTCCTACTCTGTATTTCAGCACATCAGTCACTTGGAGCACCCTGAGTGGGGTCCTCCTCTGTAGTTCAGTGTGTCAGGTGTTTGATGGGCCAGCCTCTCTATTGTTCAGCTGCCGATGCTGGCGTGTGGGGGGAGAGAGGCTATGGTGATGGCTCCACCCCATATACATGACTCAGCAGTATTGCCTTGCTTCCACGGCTGCCTGGCTTTCCTCCACCAGCATTTTCTACCACGATCTCCTCCCTTACATTTCCTCAATCCGCCCCTCTGCAGTCAACAGCAGCCCTCACCCTGGGATTGCTCCACAATCCCTAATCTCCAGCTCCCAGCCGCTACACCTTCCGGGGGTCCGGCTTTCCTGTCTAGATTGTGTATGGCTGCAGCGAGGACCATCTGATTCCCATTCCATTTAGGCTGCCACATATCCGCTGTTTCACTCTCAGCCTTAAATGTTTCTCCTCTGCCTCATATAGTTTCCCTGATGTAGGGACTGGACCCCTGCTTCAGTTTGCCCACCCGCAGGTGGGGAAGGTCCAGTCCTACTAATACTCCTGTTTTTTTCCCCTAGTTCCTCATCCTACCGAGTTCTCCATGGTTCTATATATTCTTTTCCACTGGTCAGGTACTCCTGTCCACTCTCAGCTGGTGTTCTGTATATACTTCTGTGTCTGAAGCTGTATTCCTGATGTATCCGTGTAGAGAGATGTACTCCATGTCCACCTACTCCTCTGCCATCTTGTTCTCTTCTTTCTGTTTAAGTAACTTCATTTGTGTCATTTCTTTCTAGATTCCACAGATAGGAGATGTCAGATCATATTTCTTCTCCTCTGTTTGACCTACTTCACTGGGTATGACAATCACTAAGTCCAAATCCTCTGCCCATTTTTTGATTGGATTGTTTGGGGTTTTTTTGTTTTGTTTTTTGTTTTTGATATTGAGTCACATGAACTGTTTATAACTTTTGAAAATTATTCCCTTGTTGGTCACATCATTTGCAAGTATTTTCTCCCATTCTATGGGTTGTCTTTTCATTTTGTTTATGGTTTTCTTTGCTGTGCAAAAGCTTTTATCTTTAATTAGGTCCCATTTGTTTATTTTGTTTTTATTAGTCTAGGAGGTGGGTCAAAAAACATTTTGCCATGATTTATGTTCGAGTGTTCTGCCCGTTTTTCTCTAAGTGTTCTATATTCTCCAAGTCTTACATTTAGGACTTAAATCCATTTTGAATTTATTTTTGTGTGTGGAAATAGATAATGTTGTAATTTCATTCTTTTATATGTAGCTCTTCAGCTTCCCCAGAACCATTTATTGAAAAGACTATTCTCTCTCCATTGTATATTCTTGCCTCTTTTGCATAGATTAGGTGACTGTAGGTACATGGGTTTATCTCTGGGCTTTCTATTCTGTTCCACTGATCTGTATTTCTGTTTATATGTCATTACCAGTGTTGTGATGACTATAGCTTGTAGTATAGTCTGAAGTCAGGGCATCTGATATCTCCAGCTCCATTTTTCTTTCACAATATTGCTTTGGATATTTGGAGTTTTTCATGTGCCCATATAAATTGTGGGCTTCTCTGGTGGCTTAGAAGGTAAAGAATCTGCCTGCAGTACAGGAGACCCAGGTTCAGTGCCTGGGTCAGGAAACACCCCTGAAGAAGGAAATGGCAGCCCACTCCAATATTCTTGGCTGGAGGATCTCACCTACAGGAACCTGGTGGGCTGCAGTCCATGGGGTCACAAAGACTCAAACACAACTGAGTGACTAACACTATAAATTTAAGACTTTTTTGACCTAATTCTGTGAAAAATGCTATTGGTAATTTGATAGGGATTGCACTGAATCTTTGGATTACCTTGAATAATATAGTCATTTTGACAATATTGATTCTTCAAATCCAACAACATGGTATGTCTTTTCATCTGTTTGTGTCATCTCTTATTTATTTCATCATTGTCTTAAAGCTTTTGAAGTATAGGTCTTTTGCCTCCTTAGGTAGGTTTAACCTTAGGTGTTTGATTCTTTTTGATGCATTAGTGAATGGAATTATTTCTTCAATTTCTGTTTCTGACCTTTCATTGTTCGTGTTAGAAATGCAACAAATTTCTTTATATTTGTTTCATATCCTGCAAGTTTACTTAATTCATTGATGAACTCTAGTACTTTTCTGGTAGCATCTTTAGGATTTTCTAAGTATAATGTCATGTCATCAGCAAACAGTGACAGTTTTACTTCTTTTCCAATTTGTATTCTTCTCTTTCTTTTCCTTCTCTGATTGCCATGGCTAGGATATCCAAAACTATGTTGGAAAAAAGTAGCAAGAGTGGACATCCTTGTCTTCTCCCTGATCTTAGAGGAAATGTTTTCAGCTTTCACCTTTGACTGTGACGTTGACTGTAAGTTTGTTATACATGGTCTTTGTTATATTGAGGTATATTCCCTCTATGCCTACTTTCTGGAGAGTTTTCATCATAAATGGGTGCTGAATTTTGTCAAGTTTTTTTTTTTTCTTCTCCATCTATTGAGATGGTTATATGGTTTTTAGTCTTTAATTTGCTAAGGTGTTGTATCACATTTACTGATTTGCAGATACTAAAAAGTCCTTGCATCCCTGGGATAAATCCCACTTCTTTGTGGTGTATGATCCTTCTAATATATTGTTGCCTTTGGTTTGCTAGTATTTTGTTGAATTTTTGAATCTGTATTCATCAGTGATATTGACCTATAGTTTTCTTTTTTTAGTATCTTTGTCTTTGGTATCAAGGTAATGATGGCCTCATAGAATGAATTTAGGAGTGTTCTTTTTTGTAATATTTTGAAAAGGATAGGTGTTAACTTTTCTGGAAGTATTTTATTGAATTTTCCTGTGAACCCATCTGGTTCTGAACTTATGTCTGAGTTTTTTAATCACAGTTTCAATTTCTGTCCTTGGATTGTCTATTAATATTTTCTATTTCTTCCTGGTTCAGTCTTGGAACATTGTATCTTTCTAAGAATTTGTTCTTCTAGGTCATCCCTTTCATTAGCATATAGTTGCTTGTAGTATTCTCTTTTAATCCTTTGTATTTCTGTGGTTGTCAGTTGTAACTTTTCCTTTCTAACTTCTAATTTTATTAATTTGAGCTCTCTTTTTTTTTCTTGATTAGCCTAGCTAAAAGTTTATCAATTTTGTGTATCTTTTCTAAGAATCAAGTTTTAATTTATCTTACCTTTTTCATCGTTACTATTTCAATTTTTTCTTCTCTCATCTTTATGATTTCTTTTGTTCTACTATCTTTGGCTTTGGTTTGTTATTCCTTCTCTAGTTGCGTTAGGTGTAAGATGTTTATTTGTAATTTATCTTATTCCCTGAGGTAAGAATGTATTGCTATAAACTTCCTAAAACTGCTTTTGCTGGATTCCTTAGCTTTTGAATTGTCATGGTTTCATTTTCATATATCTCAAGGTATTTTATATTTTGATTCTTCAGTGATCCATTGATTGTTTAGTAGCATATTGTTTAGCCTTCATGTGTTTGTTTTTTTTTACAGTTTTTTCGTGTAGTTGATTTCAAATCTCTTAGCATTGTGGTCAGAAAAGATGCTTGGTATGATTTCAGTTTTCTTAAATTTAATGAGGCTTACTTTGTGGCCCCTCATGTGATTAACTCTGCAGAGCATTCTGTGTACACTTGGTGTATTCTGCTGTGCTTCTATGGAATTCTCTACAAATATCAGTTAGGTCTGTGTTGTCTCACGTGTCATTTAAGGCCTGTGTTTCCTTACAGATTTTGTTTCTGGATGATCTGTTCATTGATGAAAGTGGGGCGTTAATTATAATGTCCCCACTATTATTGTGTTACCACTGATTTCTTCTTTTATGGCTGTTCGTTTTTGCCTTATATTTTGGGGTGCTCCTATATTGGGTGCATGCATATTTGAAATTGTTACATCATCTTAGATTGATCATTTAATCATCATGTGATATCCTTCTTTGTTTCTTGTAAACCGTCTTTAAAGTCTGTTTTGTTCCATATGAATATTGCTGCTTTTGATTTCCATTTGCATGGAATATATTTTTACATCCCCCACTTTCAGTCAGTATTGTCCCTAGAATTAAGTGGGTTTCTTGTAGACAGCATACATGCAGGTCTTGTTGTTGTATCCATTCAGCCAATCTGTCTTTTGGTTTGAGCATTTATATTTAAGGTAATTATAGACACTTGTGTTGTTATTGCCATTTTGTTAATTGTTTTGGATTTATTTCTGTAGGTTCTTTTTCTTCCCTTCCTCTTTTATTCTCGTGATTTGATGACTGACTTTAGCATTTTTGTATTTGCATTTCTTTTTCAATTTTGTTTTGTGCATCTAACATATTTTTGGTTTGAAGTTACTATGAGGTTTGGATATAGCAATCTATATATAAGCGAAATTGCTTTTTAAGTTACTCTTCTCTTAATTTCAAATGCATTTCCAGTATTCTGCATTTGTACTCTTCCCCTGATTACTGATTTTGTTATCATATTTGTGTTTGGATGATTTTCTGCCTTTACTCTGTTTATCTTTACTGGTGAGATTTCCTATTCATTATTTTTTTGTTTCTAGTTGTGGCCTTTTCTTTTCTAACTGGAGAATGTCCCTTAGCATTTGTTGCAAAACTGGTCTGGTGGTTCTGAAGTCTCTTATCTTTTGTTTTTCTGTAAAGCTTTTGACTTCTCTGTGAGTTCCAAATTAGAGCCTTCCTTGGTAGAGTATTTTTTTGGTTTTAGGTTCTTCCCTTTCATCACTTTAACTATATTGTGCCAATCCCTTCTGGCCTGTAGAGTTTCTGCTGAAAAAAATCAGCTGATATCATTATGGAAATTCCCTTGTATATTATGTTGCTTTCCCTTGTTAATTTTATTGTTTTCTCTTTGTCTTTAATTTTTGTCAACTTGATTACCATGTCTCTCAGCATGTTTGTCTTTGGGTTTTCCTGCCTGGAACTCTGTGCTTCCCGGATATGGGTTTATGTTTCCTTTCCTATATTAGGGAAGTTTTCAGCTATCTATCATCTCTTCCATTATTTTCTCAGGTCCTTTTTGTCTCTTTTCTCATTTTGACCCTGCCATACTGACAATAATGGTGTATTTGATGTTGTCCCAGAGGTCTCTGAGACTGTCCTCATTTCTGTAAATTCTTTTTTATTGATTCTGTTCTCCAGCAGTGGTTTTCACCATTTAATCTTCTAGCTCGCTCATTTTTCTGCTTTGTGTATTTTGCTATTGATTCTTTATAGTGTTTTTCATTTCAGTTATTTATTATTCATTTCCATTTGTTTGTTCTGTAGATCTTCTAGCTCTTTGTTAAATATTTCTTGTATCTTCTCAGTATGTGCCTTTCTTTCCCCAATATTTTGGATCATCTTTACTATCATTACTCTGATTTTTTTTTTTTTCCGGGTAGATAGTCTGCCTTCAGTTTGCTTGGTTGTTCTTCTAGAGTTTCATCTTATTTCTTCATCTTGGATACATTTCTTCTGCTGTCTCATTATGTGTAACTTTCTGTGATTGTAGTGTTCATTCCTCAGGCTGCAAGGTTATAGTTGTTCTTGCTTCTGCTGCCTGCCTCCTGGTGGATAAGGCTGATCTAAGGGGCTTGTGCTGGCTTCTGGTGAGAGGAATTGGTTTCTGCCCACTGGTGATCAGAGCTTGGCCTTGTCCTTCGGTGGACAGGGCCATGTCAAGGGCTATGTTTATTGAGCAGCTGTGGGCTCAGGAAGACTTTAGTCAGCCTCCCTTCTGAGGGTGGGGCTGTGTTTCCCACCCTGTTGGTTGTTTGGTCTGAATCATTTCAGCCTTAAGTCTGTTGGGTGGGCCAGGTCTTGGTGAGAAAATGGTGACCTCCTGGAGGGCTCTTGCCAATGAGTGCTCTTCAGAACTACCGCCACCAGTATCTTTCTCACTGCAGACAGCCTGACCCCATCCCACCCCCGAACCTCTGCTGGAGACCCTTCAATGCCAGCAGGTAAATCTGGCTCAGGCTTTTACGAACTCTCTACCTTTTCTCCTGGGGCCTGGTGCACATGAAATCTTGTGCATGCCCTCCAAGGAGTAGAGTTTCTGTTTCTCTCAGACCTGTGGAACTCCTTTGATCAAACTCTACTGGTGTCCAAAGCCAGGTATTCTGAGGATTCTTCTTTCTGATCAGGGCCTCCAGGCTGGGGTGCCTGATGTGGGTGTTGGAAGTTTCATCCCTGTGGGTGAACCTCTGTGATACAGCTATTTTCTAGGCTGTGGGCCTCCCACCTGGCAGATACGGGATTTGACTTTATTGTGATTGCACCCCTTCTGTCATCTCATTGTGGCTTTTGCTTTATCTTTGGATACAGGATACATACATATATATATGTGGATTCCAGTGTTTTTGTTTTCTTCTCAGTGGTTGTTCAGCAGTTCTTTGCAGTTTTGGTATTTTGGTGAGAGGGAGAACGCAAGTCTTTCTACTCTGCCATCTTGTTTACACCTCCCTAAGCACCATTTTAGTAACTAATGTTTTTATTTCCTTGATAGCAATATGTCCTCTCTTATTCACTGAATTCTTACGTATAAGGGTATATTACCTTAGCTATAATTTCTGTTTTACTAATATTTTATTCTGTTTTGCCAGGATAATATTTTAGCTGTTACAGACTTTACTATGTGTGTAACCCATCCTCATTAATAGCCTTTAAAAAAAACTTACATGTTAAACAAAAAAATAATTAAAAACTTACAAGTTTTTACTTGTTTGTTGACCTAGTTACACTTAAAATAGGATAATTTCAAGTTACAACAACTTGCCATTAGGATTTAACTATTAAATCTGTAAATCTGTTATAAAATAATTTACCCTCCATATACCAAAAGATGAAATAACAGTTTTTTGAAACAGATTTTTAAATATTTCAGTAAAGTGGTATAGCTTATGTAAGGTGGTACATTCTTTGCTCATCAAATGCTTATTAGACATATCCTATGTTTCAGGAATGTAATGGAAGTTAAAAAGTTAAACTATCACTGAGGCATTGTCTAGAAGGATTTCAGATAAAGAAACTGAAAACAGTTGAGAATTAGCCAAGGGGAATACACACTGTATAGTGCTTATATATAAAGATCATGAATCCCTGAAAAGTGATAAGTTTCCAGGGAAGGGGTTATGTTTCAGCTGAGTTTTGGAGACTGAGAGGCAGTTAGCTAGGTTAAGAAAGTGATAGCTTGTTTTAGAGGAAAGAAACTGAAAACGCAAAGACTCACATTTAAAAGAGCATGGGATGAAAACTTAATGGCAAAAATTTACTTGTAGCCAAAGTAAAGGATGTGAATCAGGACTGGTGAGCCATGAATTTGCACTAGACACAGATCTTACTTTCTCAAGTGGGCAATGGGTGAAATTAGTGGGTTTTTAAAAAAGAATGGAGATGATCATATGTATATTTTAGAAAGGTTTTAAAGGGGATAAGAAAGGAGTCAAAATGAACAAAATTGGTTAATTGATAATTAATAAAATATGTATTCAGTGGGAAAAAACAATGAACATTGAATAAACAATGAATGAAAAGTTAATGTATTACTACAGTTAGCAGCTGAAAAATAACAACTTTGGTAAGGTTACCCTTATTCAGTCAGATGATCAAGAAGCCAGTTAGAATGGGGAACTATTTCAAAATACTGGACATATGAAATCAGATTTAATGTCATTGTTTCCCAAACTAGCTATCGCTAGTTAGTAGGAAATACCATAATGTTGTTATTTGATGTGTTGGTTATTTATTCATTTGCTATCTATTTGATTAACCATAATAGTTTTCTAGGTGGTTTGGTTTGACTTGTTTTCAGGGTATAATATTATAATTCTGAAAAATAAAAACTTTATATTTTACCTTTCAGCATTTATGTTCTTTATTTCCATTTTACTCTATTGGTTAGGATTTATGGAAATAAAATATTGTAGTGGACATTTTTGCCTTAGGACAGGGATGCCGTGATATTTTACACTTAAGTTGATTCTGAAAGACATTTTTCAGCATATGAAACTTAATTCATTCCAGTCTAAGGAGGTTAAAACTTATTTGGAAGGTTTTGAAATTTTATCAGATAGCTTGTATGCTCCTACTTAAATGCAGATGTGTATTTTATGATCAGTTGATGTCATTTTATAGCAGTCAGTGATTTTTAAATCATACTTTTGAAAAAATCTTCATGTTTATGATACATTATTCTTCTGAATCAGTGCTGAATTTTATTTTCTATATTTTGTGAAGTATTTAAAATATTTATGGCCATATTGCCTTATTACTTTATATTGTGCCTACTGTGCTTTATATTCAAAGATATAACTATGAGATAATGTAAAATCTTCAAAATATTACACAAAAATATTTAGTTATGTTAACTGTTTCACATTTAATGGGTCAAGAAAACAAATAATTTCAGATTTTTATCAATAAAAATCATCATTGAATTACATGTCCTCGAGCAAATCTTTTCCTCTCTGGGACACATCTGTGAAAGTAAGGGGTCTGGGTTTACAAGAACTGTAAGGTCACTCCATTTCTAGCTTTCTGCAAACTTGTATTCATATGGAAATCCCTCTGGCTTTATGCTAAAAAGCAGTAACACTGTGTAAGTTAGAAATGGACCATGCTATGATGACCCTTGAAAATTTAGATTTGAGTTTCAAAAAGAAACAAAAAATTTGAAAAATCACAAGTCCATTGTTCATCTACTTGGGCCCATGAGCAGTTGAAACTGAGGAATACTGACTTTGTGATTTTATCCTAAGTTATACTGGAGAAGCACAGACCAACCATCCCTCACTGTTCTGTTCAACTTACTTGAAATGTTGAATCCAAAGGGCACCAGGTGGGGAGTCAGAAGCCCTGAATTTATACCACTCTGTCATTTGGTGGTTTGGGAATCCTAAGTCATTTAACCCCTTCAGGCATTAGATTTCTTATTTGTAAGGTGAAATATACTTAATCTTTTAGTTGTAAAATTCTATGATATGAGAAGCAATAAACAATCCCATAATAAAAAATTCTTTAATTTATATAGTCACCTGGCTTTTACTTTCACATATGCTGATCTTAATTGAACCACTTCACAAAGTTTGGAGGCAAAAAGCAAAGTGTTAGTGACTTTATTTCAGAGTTAGGTCTAGACTCCAGACCATTTGGTAGTTTGCCCAGTGTGCTTAGCAAGTGGCGGAGCCCCCGCTGGAGCCTAAGCATTCTGATACTTTAAGTGTTCTGTTCTTTTTATGACACATTGTCTTTCATTAAGCTCTGTAATCAGCTTTTTATACTTTTCAAGCATTCCAGCACATTTTCCAACTCTTTAAATTGCAGAGACCAGCTATCCTTCTTCCCTTGGGGTTCATTTATAATTTTAAACTATATAGCATTAACACTTCGTTCATGTGTATGTTTAAATGATTTCTTAAAAAGTACTCCATCTAACATTTATTCCTTCTTTTCCTGATTCTCTTTCAGATAGCAGTTCTGTGGATGAAAAGGTTTTAAATCATACTTTTTCTTCCCTCCTGAGAGATCTTGTCTTTTTGTACATGTTTGTTTGTGACTTATTAGACCTGTTTTGGTTCTTCTGTTTTAGTTGTGAACTGTGCATGTTATCCCAGCTTTCCATTCATTGGTTATCCTTTAAGTGTGCCCCAATCTGTTGCTTTTATGAAGAGATTACACCTTGCCAGCTTTGCTTACTATAGCTTACACTTGCCAACCTAGGGGTCTGCTACGGTCAAACGCAGCATCTGTTGTTAAGTCTGGCGAATCATGATCTCTCTGAGTGATTCATGATCTTCACTGCACATACCAAGTTTTAAGGGCAAATGGTATTGGAATATGATATTTTCCTTGACTCTGCCAGTGCTTTTTTTTGAATGCTGACAGCTAATTTCAAAACCTCCACCCATAAAAACACAGCAGCTTTGACTTGGAGCTGACCCTGCTTAGCATTGTCATACTGGGTGTTACGTGTCTAGTGCAGTTGACGCGTGTTCCAAATTCATGTGTATATCTCTATAGTATGCTAAAAGTCTGTTTCTTTTTTTTCTCTCCATTTTCATTTAAGGCTCGGATAGTAAGTGGCAATGATTTGGATGCTTCCAAATTCTCTGCACTACAGGCTTTTGGTGGGTGAGTACATGCATAACCTTCCTAATTCATTCCATTCATCAGTGTTTCTTGGATGTGCTCTCAACATAGGTATTTTGAATGCAGATTGTTGCATGATGGTATAATTAGCTTGCCTTGCTGTTGCTTTCTTCTTGCAGTAAAATAGTTTTATAGTGCTTTTTAAAAAGTATATAGATTTGTGTATATTTAAGTTTAATTATGAATAAATGTATCTGTATATAAAGAAGAAAATTGAAGTCACCTAGCCAGAATAGATCATTCCATAGACAAAACATGACCATATAATTTTAATTACTAGTACAGTTAATAGTGTTTTGATCTGCTTGTTTGCACTTAATGATGTTTGCATGAGAATGTTTCTGTTTCAACAAGTCAATCAATGTAATCATATTCTGCAATTGCATTTGATGGGTGTATAAAAGTATTTAAAATGTGACCGCAAAATAATGTGTTAATTATATTTTCTATTTAGTTATATTAATTATATTTTCTATGTAAAACACTTAAACAACAAAGATCTGCTTTAATGAAACTAAAGATAAAATTTGGCTCATGTGTTGCTAAGCCTTTTTCTGTGTGCTTGCATATACATACATACATATATATATATGTATATATATGTGTGTGTTGTATATGTTTTTATAGAATAAATAGTTTTGTATATCCCTGTACATTGAACATAAATGCCAACATATGGTCATTCTATAAATAAACAGTAATTTAGTGTTGATTTAATAGTGGGTATCACTATAGTTGTTTCATAAATAATGACTCATTTGTTCCTTACAATGGCTCTATGAGGTAAGTACTATTTTAAACACCATTTTATACATGAGTAAACTTATAGCAGTGAAAAAAAGACCTTTCTCTTCGTACAGCTAGTAAGTAGCAAAGTTATTGTTCAAACCCAATTAGTTCCAGAGTCTGTGATCTTAGTAATACTGTACTTAATCTTCAACTATGGGTTTCTTTTTCCTTACCTTTTCTTTTTTACTACTTGATAACATATTAGTAAGTTGGAAAACTGTCCACTTCATTATTTATACATAATGGAAATATTTCAAAACATTTGTGTAATATTTGCTCATTCTTTTATTAATTTTTCCAGAATATTTCTAAGCATCATTATTGTAAATGATACTAGAATAGACATATAATCAGTTTTCAAAGTGTAGTGTGTGGACCAAAGCTTATGCAGAGGATAGATACAATTTTTTTAAATTATTGTAATTTGAACATATCTGTGTATAATAGAAGTAGAAACAAAATTTAGATATGTTTTAGGTTGGGGCAAAGAAATAGTCTCAGTTATGTTTTATAGTATTTTCATTCCTTTAAAATGAATCTTGTTAAGTAACATCCACATGCTATTTACTGTAACCCATATGAAAATTTTTGTTTCAATTTTAAATCTCCTAGATAATGAAATTATTTTTATTTGGATTTTTAAAATAAGTAACTAAGATATTTGTTATATATACAGACTTTTTGATGCCCTTTAAATACATGAGGAATTGCATTTATATTGGAATGTCCCAGTAATTTAAATATATTATGAAAACCAACTGTGGCAAAAGCTCACTATGGATTAGTTATAGAAAATTCAGGTAGTAAATGGATTATCCTCTCCCTACTAAATCACATATAATTTCTTTGATTACTAAAAGCTGACAATGTGACACATCAAGTATTAAGTATTTATCTTAGAAAATAAGTTGAATTTCAATTTAATTTTGAAAAAAAAATTGTATGTCATGCATAGTCTTAGAGGCTTATCTGAGTTTATGATACTACAGTTCTTGTAGTTCCTACCTTCTTGTGGCATTCATCACTTAATAACAACTTGCTTTCCTATCTCATGTCTGAATATGGACTTTTATCATTGTCAGTGCAAAAGAGTTAATCTACCTAAATGTTTTGTTAAGTGTATGCTGTGTAAATGTCTAGCTACAATAGGTCATCTTTGCATTTTGATCCTTTCCACGTTATTTTTCTAGAAACTTCCTTCCTCATGGACTTAGCAAGGGATTTTGGATTATGGCGATATGGGAAAGGGGTGATAATTTTTAGTCATCAGAAAGAGAATTTTCTGTTACCTGAAAGTAGATTCCTCCCAAAGAACTTGAAGAATACGTTTAAATGCAAATTTTCAGTCAAAATGTCTTCTAGAAATATTTGTTTCTTATTTTACTTCCCTATAAGTTTTTAAATATATATTTTAATAAAGCAAAGTGTTGCTATAATTCTCAATATTCAAATTTCTATTGTCCTGGGAAACTGAGGCTGGAACAGACTTTGAAAACAGGGAGTCATTGCTGTTTCATGACAAGGCTGCTACATCCTTCATCATTCTGTCTTCAGCTTACCTTGTCAATTCAGAGCCAGACCATAACCATCCTTCCTTCTCACATCTCAAGTGTCAATAAAAGCACAGTCTGTACACAATGAAGCCAGGTAACGTAGTTAACAGTATTGCCAATTTCTGCTCATCTCTCTGTACAGTTCCTGTAAGTGTTGCTGGAAAAGACATTTCAAAGTTTTGTTTTTCCTATCTGTCACAGTATAATTCAGACAGGTTCTGGGAGAGGAACTGGAAGAGAGAAAAGATGGACAGAAAAGGAAGGATGTAAAGATGCTTGTTTCAGTGAAATCATACATTTAACATTTTACATCATAGTATTTTTGTGAGTTTGGTAGCTTTTGTCATAATGTAAGCTAAAGGTCTTACCAAGATACAAAATACGAGACCTATTGGAAGAAAAACATCTCAGATAAAGTGGAGGAACAACAGGGGTATGCAGAAAGTGCCCTGAACCATGATGCAGGTCTCATACCCTGGGAAAAGAGAGGAAGGAAAGAAAACTAGGCGTGAGAAGCCTTAAACTGACTACAGTGAAACTGCATGAGACTAAAGTGACGTGTTGGCCAATGGAGAGTCCCAGAGAACAGGCCCTCTGTGAGAGGAGTCCCACCTTGAGCATCCGTGGCTGGTCTTTTATGTCCATTCATTGGGCGGCAGCAGCTTGGGGAGAGAGTGGCCTGGGTAAATAAATGCTGCAGTTGGTTATGGAGGTGTGCTAACTGAAGACTGTCATCCAGCTACTCCTAGAAGATTTCTCTGAGGAATATCTGAGTGATACATGCCCGTGGCTGCCTGGCATCTGATTATTTGACATTATATAAATGTCAGTTTGATGCCACTTCTTTAATCAGTGACAGTGAATGAAGGCATGTAAGTACCTTCATGAACCACTTTCTGAGTTAGACGGCCACTCCCTTGGGGCTTTAATTACATTTGCTTCTATTTGTTTTTCCCTGGATGTTTGTAGCCAGTTTTATTTTTAATTTTTTTGAGGTTTAGTTGATTCACAATGTGTGTGATACAACAAAGTGAATAAGTTATGCATACAGTAGTTTTATTCATTGCATACTGGGGAGCATTTCAAGGCCTCTCTCTATACTTTTTTCTTCCTAGTCTAGAGGTACCAGTCATGTCTCCACCAAAATTCAGGAAAGTCAATAAAACAGTGATGGGGTAGGGAGAAAAACATGTAGTTTGAGAGGAGAGACTCATAATTTTTGTTCCCTTCCATCTTCAGTCACCAAAGTTATCATGGTAGTTCTCATGGAAATAAGTTCTCTGTATCTATGTTAAGAAAGATTTATGTCCTGTCTGTGCTTCTGAGCTATGCTATAGCTGCTCGCCTTAACCCCAGCAAAATGGTGATTGCTTTCCAACCGCTACTAGGATTATTGAACCTGTTGGAAAAGCGGTGATGTTGAAAGAGGTAAGAAAAAGAGAAAATGGAGACATACTATAGAAGAGCAATATCTTCTCTATATGTCAAATAGAAAAAGATTAGCTTGTGTGTTGATCTCCCTTTGAAATAGATAAAATTGCTAAAAAAAAAAAAAATATATATATATATATGAAAAAAGTGTTGAGATTTCCAAGGTTCAATTATTGCCATGAACAAATAACTTAGCAAATGTGAGCAAGTCAATCATCAGTCAGAATTATGAACAGTTCTTTTATATTTAAGTTTACCTTGATTAAAGTTGCGATTTTTGTTGTAGTTGTTACACCGGACACAAATTAGGTTGTAAAATATATGGATATAACAGGTTTAATATACTGTTTCATGTTTGTCATAGTCCGCACATTGCTTTTATATTCTCTGTAAAGTTTAGGATCCTATATTCTGTCCTATGCCTTCTCCCCCACTGCTAGTCTTGACCTCCATGTTTTGTCTGGCATGAAATCAGTCACAGAACTGACTTAACACAGAAGCCAAGATTATTCTTACTCTTAAAGAGCTCTTAACCCATCTTGTCTCATAGCAGCAGTGTTTACCCTGATAAGTGAGAACTTTTTTTTTTTTCCTATCTAGCCCATGAATTAAATTCTTCTGTGCCCCCTCAGGTAATTTCCTTTCTGCTAAAGGAAAAGGCCAGAAATTCTCCTAAGCCTAGACAACAGTTCTTTCTACCGCTATAAACACTACACTGGGTCAGTGGTTCATCATGCATAAACATCCTTGCTTGTTCTCAACCAGGTTTGCCAAGTACCAAGAAAATGACAGTGCTCACATAACTTTGCTTCACTCACAATAGCAAATCACTCTTTGAGGCAAAATAGTAGCCTTTTTCTTTCACTTAACAATTAGTTGTTTCATGGAAGAATTCCTTTTCCTCTGAGGGGATTTGGTTGAGGAGAGTACTATAGATTTAGGGAGAACTGAGTTAAAATTAAGGACTGTTAATTGTTGTATAGGTTATCAGATGCAACCAGATCTACTTTCTTTTTTTTTTTAAATTTTTATTTATTTATTTATTTTTTAAATTTTCTTTATTGTGTTGGTTTTGCCATACAATGACATGAAACCGCCATGGGTTTACATATGCTCCCCCTCCAAAACCCCCCTCCCTCCTGCCTCCCGATTGCCTCCCCCTGGGACATCACGGTGCACCAGCCCCGAGCATCAACCCTGGGCTGGCGATTGATTTCACATATGATAATTAACATGTTTCAATGCCATTCTCCCATATCATCCCACCCTTGCCCTCTTCCACAGAGTCCATGAGTCTGTTCTATACATTAGCATTCCTTTTGCTGTCCCACATGCAGGGTTCTCGTTACCATCTTTCTAAATTCCATATATATGCGTTAGTATAGTGTATTTTTGTTTTTCCTTCTGGCTTACTTCACTCTGGATAATAGGCTCCAGTTCCGTCCACCTGAGTAGAACTGATTCAAATGAATTTTTTTTTAATGCTGAGTAATATTCCATTGTGTATATGTACTACAGCTTTCTTATCCATTCATCAGTTGATGGGCATCTAGGTTGCTTCCATGTCCTGGCTATTGTAAACAATGCGGCGATGAACATTGGGATACATGTGTCTCTTTCAATTCTGGTTTCCTCGGTGTATATGCCCAGCAGTGGGATTGCTGGGTCATATGGCAGGTCTATTTGCAGCTTTTTAAGGAACCTCCACACTGTTTTCCATAGTGGCTGTACTAGTTTGCAATCCCACCAACAGTGTAAGAGAGTTCCCTTTTCTGCACATCCTCCAGCATTTATTGCTTGTAGATTTTTGGATTGCAGCCATTCTGACTGGTGTAAAGTGGTACCTCATTGTGGTTTTGATTTACATTTCTCTGATAATGAGTGATGTTGAGCATCTTTTCATGTGTTTGTTAGCCATTTTTATGTCTTCTTTGGAGAAATGTCTTTTGACTTCTTTGGCCCACTTTTTGATTGGGTAGTTTATTTTTCTAGAATGGAGCTGCAGGAGTTGCTTGTATATTTTTGAGATTAATTGTTTGTCCGTTGCTTCATTGGCTATTATTTTCTCCCATTCTGAAGGCTGTCTTTTCACTTTGCTTAACAAAAAACCTTGTATAGTCAAAGCAATCTTGAGAAAGAAGAATGGAACTGGCGGAATCAACCTACCTGACTTTAGGCTATACTACAAATCCAAAGTCATTAAGACAGTATGGTACTGGCACAAAGACTGAAATATAGATCAATGGAACAGAATAGAAAGCCCAGAGATAAATCCACGCATCTATGGACACCTTATCTTTGGCAAAGGAGGCATGAATATACAATGGAGAAAAGACAACCTCTTTAACAAGTGGTGCTGGGAAAACTGGACAGCCACTTGTAAAAGAATGAAACTAGAACACTTTCTAACACCATACACAAAAATAAACTCAAAATGGATCAAAGATCTAATCATAAGACTAGAAACTATAAAACTGCTAGAGGATAACATAGGCAAAACACACTCTGACATAAACCAAAGCAGGATCCTCTATGACCCACCTCCCAGAATATCGGAAATAAAAGCACGAATAAACAAATGGGACCTAATTAAAATTAAAAGCTTCTGCACAACAAAGGAAACTATAAGCAAGGTGAAAAGACAGCCTTCAGATCTACTTTCATAATTCATAGTTGTACAGCAATTCAATCACCATACCTGTACTTTTTTCAACTTAGATTGCCATCAGCCTCGTTTTAGTTTTCAATACACTTTATCTAGGCAATTACAAGCTTATCTTCTAACTGATCTTCCTGCATCAATTTATTCTTTCACATAATTCTAGTCTGTATGTGGTTAAAGACTAATCTTAAAGTGAAAGTAGCTCAGTCATGTCTGACTCTTTGGGACCCCATGGACTGTTAGTCCATAGAATTCTTCAGGCCAAAATACTGGAGTGGGTGGCCTCACCCTTCTCCAGGGGATCTTCCCAACCTAGGGATCAAACCCAGGTCTCCTGAGTTGCAAGTGGATTCTTTACCAGCTGAGCCACAGGGAAAGCCCATCTCCTTAAAGCACAGTCCTTTTCTACTGAAATATGTCTAACGGGTCCTCATTTTTGCAGTATAAACTGTGGCTGTTTGTACATGGCTTTGAATGTCCTTCCTGATTTCTTTTTCTCTCTTTTTACAACAAAGTAGTATTACTCCCTTTTCTATGTTCTTACATGTCATTCATATGGCATTTTTTAATTTCTTAAGTTACATAACCTTCACAAGATTCATATCCTTGACAACTTGATTTTAAGCTCTCTAAAGGCACAGAGTCGGTCTTTTGTTATTTGGGTTTCCTTTTATAAAGTTTATGATAGTGTAGTGTCTTGCCCATTTAGGACCTCATTCATAAGTTCATTTTGGTTTAGAATGACAGTGTCTTAGATCATTGGTTAGAATTATTTTTTAAGAGACTCAAATCTACCATGTTTTAAGAAAAAAAAATTCTTGAAATAACTGTGGATTGAGGAGGAGACACATATGAGAAGTACTGAGTTTTAAAAGAAACTTAAACATCTCTCAAACTCAACGTTACTAAGCTCTTAACAGATAAAAAAAAAAGTCACCAGGCAGTTTTTCTCATAGAAGTTATAACACCAGTTGATTAGGAGACCGCTTTGCTTTGGATTATAAATCTTCTTTTCTATTTCGGAGTCATGTTTAAAGATTCTGCTGGGAAAATTTATAAAATATTACTACTCTAATTATGCTTAGATAAATTTTATCCTTTCTATCAGAAAACTTCACCACTTTAGAACACTCTAGATATAAATTCACACCATGTTAAAGATTTCCTCTAGTAAACTCCATACTTGAAAGGAGAATCTTTATGATTAATCACTGAATGATCTTTTTCACCGTGTTCTTTATAAAAGTAATAAAGGGAGTCATCTTGCTTAATCCATTATAGAATGAATGAAACCTGGCATCTCATAACCAATGTCAGACATAGTCATGCCAGTGCCTAGGTATATCAGCTAGAAAATAATCTCATGTGAGGCTGGGGGTCCTCTATTGCTTAGCACTCTGCCTGCAGTCCTCCAGCCAAGCAGGCACATTATATTGTATAACCAAGATCTAGCCTAGACACGGAACCTCTTAGCTAGGAAAGCTGATATCAGTAAGGCCATCAACTTTCTAAAACTCATTTATTAAAAAATGATTACTGAGCCATTAGTTTCCTGGGACAAAAACAAAGTAAAACAATCCCCCCCCCCCCCACCCCAAAAAAAAAAAAAAAAACCCTGCCTATCTAACTTGGGCCTACCACCAGCTATCAGTTTCCTAGTTCATGTTGAGCTGAATGCTTCATTAGGCTTATAAATTCCTCAGTATCTCCAATGAGAAAATCTTGGTTATTTGAGAGTCCATTTTTATGTTAGCCACAAAGCCCAGCCACTAGGCCAACTCCTTCAATGTGTGGAAAACCACCAGGTTTTCCTACAAAACACCAAGACCACATCCTTAGACTCTGTTAATAGGAAATATATGTTAGCATAATGTCTGTGGAAGGAAGATTTGTTATTGACTGCTATCTGAACCAGATTTATAGAAACCATAGTTTTCTTGGGGTAAGTTATAAATAACTTCTTCCAGGAGTATTTTTTTCTACTTATATGTTGGCAAATAATTCATAGAACTCATTCTAAGGATTAAGAAAATGAATTGTTAGCTCATTACTACTGGCTTATAGTTCACAAAGTTAGAGATTGACACCTTTTTCATCTTCTGGCCTAGTTTGTAACTTAACATTTTTTCTGTCTCAGTAGTAGTAGACTACAGATGCAGAAAGTAAGAGTCTCAAATCTCATAATGATTTTAGTGAAAAGATTCCTCCATCCACAAAAGACCTGGTGTCTACTCTAAATGAGACCATTTTCTGTGCTGATAAAGTGGTGCATTGAGTATTCCTCAGCCAGATTATACTTGTATTATTAAATTGTTCATAAGAATATGCAACTTTGGTATCATTTTGGGTTGCAGGGTTTTACTCATCACATAACTTACTCTATGGCTCAATGGGTAAAGAATTCACCTGCAATGCAGGAGACACAGGAGACGTGGGTTCAATCCCTGGGTCAGGAAGATACCCTGGAGGAGGAAATGGCAACCCACTCAAGTATTCTTGCCTGGGGAGTCTCATGGATAGAGGTGCCTGCTGGTCTTCAATCCATGGGGTCACAAAGAATCGGACACAACTGAGCAATAATATTAGAATATATACTCATCACATAAATGCCACTCTCTCATTTTTAATAAAGATAGGTTTACGTTTCTGATTGAAAAGATGCTAATGATCCTTCATCCATATCATCCCTGGATGCAGCCCTTCATTCAAGGGAAGGAAACCACAGCCACTACCAACTCTGAAACTTTCCTTTCCTTAATTGTTTCACACAGCAGTGGTTGGTTCCTCAGAAAGGGCCTATTTTCCCTTTTATCTTTCAGTGACTGCCAGTCAAAAGCCTACCCAACAAGAAGTCTGTCTTTCCCTAGTTTCTGAAAGCCCAATCCCAGCTCACTGTACTTGAGATGGTCTTTAAATAAATCCAAGATAATGCACTTTCCAAAGACTAGCTTTTGGTAAAGCCACCTCAGCTTAAGGGATTGAAGTGGCAACCTACACCCCCAGCCCCTGAGGCCATATCTTTTCTCACCTTTGTGACTCCCAGTCAGAAATGCTTTCCTTCTTTCCAGGCTCCTCATCTGAAAACCAAAATATCTTTCAAGTTGGTACTTGCCATCCTCTCTTCTAACCTCAAGTATTGCAGGAGGACCCACCTCATTAATGGAGCAGCTCCTGGAAATAATCTAGCCTCAGAAAAAGAAATTCCTAGTTAAGAAACCTTAGGAGAGCATATTTGTTGGAGAAAAAATATTGCTATGTAGAAGCATATTTTTCTAAAGCTTGATTTGTATTTCATTTGCTTATTGAACATCTGTGTATTACTGTGCATTTTCAGTTCTTTAAAACAGATCTTTACTCTTCAGTTAAGTCTCTGGCTTGGCTTAAATTCATTAGAAAATCAATGAATCTTTAAAGATAGATACACTAAATAGAATCAAGTTTAATGTTCAAATGCCTTCTAGTTATTTTATGTGTTTGAAAAGTAGCAAATTAAAATCACTGATAATCCTTTATGAATATAGTAATTGGGCAGTCGGTTTTAGAACAGTGCTAGTTCAATAACTATGGAAAATATCATCTGTTACATTGAGCAGAAAAAATGGCTTGTGTTAGAAAATTACCAGTTATTAGTCAAAAAGCATTGAAAATAATGCCTCTAGGTAACATAGCAATTATGATTACCATGCATCCTTAACCTGAGGTTTCTTTCCAAACCTTAATTGATTTGACTATTAACTACGTCTAACATACATAAACTATCTTAGGGGAAAAAAATGAGCTTGGTCATTTTATATCCCAATAAAGCATATAATGAATAGTATTTTAAGTATCTTTTAAGAAATGAATACCTTATTCTATGAAGGTAGATAACATAGATTTCCTCTTACAGACATTTGTTGTTGTTTAGTCTCTAAGTCATGTCCAACTCTTTTTGGACCCTATGGACCCACCAGGCTCTTCTGTCCATGGGATTTCTAAGGCAAGAATACTGGAGTGGGTTGTCATTTCCTTCTCCAGGGGATATTCCCAACCCAGGGATCAAACCTGTGGCTCCTGCATTGGTAGTAGGATTCTTAACTGCTCAGCCACCAGGGAAGCCCAAAGGCAGACAATAGAGGAGAGCAAAAAAAAAAAAAAAAGAAAAACATAGTAATAGTCACTGCTAACCAAAATAATTTGTTTCCATAATCTCGTTTGAAGTAACTAGTTTGCTTAATCCACCATATGTTCTTAAATATTGAGTAGCTTGTTAATCAAACCATAATTCTCAGATATGACCAATTCTAAACTGAAGACTAGTAGGTAGATACTGGTCTTTATTCTTTCTTAACACATAAAAACAAGATAAAATATAGGGTAAATGTAAGGAAACATTTTAGATATTTAAAAAATAGGACTGAAGTTTCAAATTCATGGTAACAACAAATATTTTCCCTAGTATTGAGGTATAACAGGCCCATATCTAAGCATTATGTGTGATTTTCTTTAAACCTCATCACAACTTTTTGAAGTAGATTTTACAATTATTTTTCAGTGAGGTTACTGAGGCTTAGAGATTTAACCTGGTTAAGGTGAAATAATGATCATTAGAGCTGAGATTTGAATTAGGCCTATGTTATTCCAGGACTTTACCACTTTACTAGTATGCCAAACTAATGTAATTTGCAAGTAAATGATGCTTGAGTCTACATCAGTTCTTTGTAATTATTTATTTTGAACTTAATATTACATTATGTATTGGTCTGATAAGGTTTCCAAGTAGGTGTATCATGTACAAGTTGTAGATACATTTCTAGATTCCAGGAAAGTATTTGCTAAGGGTTTCTATAATATCCCCTAGGAATATAAAATATTTCATGATATGACTAAGATAAATTAATGATGAATTGAATAACTAAACCCAAAGCATAATAACTAATGAATCAGGTGGAATATCTTAGTGGGGTGCTTCAAGAATTGACTTTAGGCTTCCCTGGTGGCTCAAGCAGTAAAGAATCTGCCTGCTATGCAGGAAACGGGAGACACAGGTTCGATCTCTGAGTTAGGAAGATCCCTTGAAGGAGGAAATGGCAACCTAATCCAGTATGCTTGCCTGGGAATTCCAACGGACAGAGCCTGGTGGGCAGTAATCCATAAAAGAGTCGGACATGACTGTGCACCAGCACTTTGATTATTTTTAGTTGAACTAAATGGAAATGTAAAAGATCTGACTGTAGGATTTGTGGATGACATTGTTGATAAAATAGGTAGTGTTATTATATAATGGAATTAATATCTAAGATTTTAGCATATTACAACTGAATATGGTAAGATGAAGTATAAATCGTATATGAGTCACGATAAACGAGATTACTATGCAGTAACTCACCATCCTTTTCAGTTTTTTTCTATTAATCAAATAAAGGATTATTGCTTACCCATAGTACATTTTCAGGGCATATGAAACAAGGAAGGAGGATGCACTGGATAGCTGCCCAGGGAACCAGGCCGGCGAGTTCTCATCACTTGTTTCATGGTTTCACTGTAAGGGAAGTAGGCCGTGACGGACTGGGCCCTTACTCTTAAAACGTTTCGTCAGACGTGACACGTTTTCTTTCTGTCTATACTCCAGTGAACAGAGCAGATCCTGGGGCAGTGCCTAGGATAAGGGGAGGGTTGTCGTGCTCTCATCATATTTCGGAAAGGAGAAAAGACCTGGAGTGTTTCTCAGCAGCCTAATTGTCATAGTTAGGGGTAGGTGGGGGCCTTGAACTCAGACTCTGTAGAAGAGACAAAATACAGTTTAATATCGACATACGAAAACATTCAAAGTGTTCATTGAATCTAGTGGCAAATTAAGTCAGATTGTGGTGCCAGCATGGTGAGCCTGCAGGGAAAATCCGTATAGCGCACTGGGAGGGAAGTGCAGAATCCAAACAAGACGGAAGGCCTTGTGGCATGTCCAGCTCCCCTGCCTCTCAGGACTGTGCACTCAGTTCAGGGACCAACAGCTGCATAGGGTGTAGATAAAAGAGAAGGTTTGTAGATCAGACAAGTGTGTTGAAAAGGGATCTCAAATCACACTGTATGAAAAACCATCAGTGAGCCAGGGACACTGAATCTGAAAAAGGGAAGGTTCTGGAGAGAATGTATTCAAGGCCTTCAGATATTTAAAAGGTTAGATGTGGGAAAGCAATTAAATTGTCCCAAGCTTTGCAGAGGGAAAAATGTGGATCACTGGTGAAATTATGAGTAGGCAGTCTTCTTAGTATGAGGAGAAATTCCCAACAGTAAGATTTTGTGAAGAACCAAATTCTCTGTTTCCAAAGATATTTAGATAGTTTAAGTGATCACTTGTTAGAAATGTTGCAAAGGAAGTGTAGGTATCAGATGCTTGATTCTTTAAAAATTCTCCCAGTTTCAAGATTTTATTACCTCTTATCCTAATATCCTAATATAATCTTGGTATCAGACAGATGTTGCTGTGTAATGAGCCACCCTGCAATTCAGTAGCTTAAAACAATGATTAACTGATCCTGTCTGCATTCACTTATACACGTACGGTCTGCTGGACAGGGGCTGGTTCTCACATGTCTCTGGGTGTCTAGCTATTATCTGGGCAACAGAGGGGAGTGGGCTATATGTCACTTTTCATCCAGCTGGCCAAACGAAGGTTGTTCATATGGCAGAGACAGGATTCTAAGAAAACAAGTGGTAGCAGCAAGGCAACCTTAGGCCAGGCTTGAAACTGACAGCCTGCACTTCAGCTACATTCTTGTCCAGAAAAAGTAATAGCTCAGAATTACAGAACACAGAAATAGACCCTGACTCTTTATGGGAGGAAAGAATCAGGACATTTATCTGATCTACCATGCTTATGTATGCCTATAATTAAATATTATTCAAAGTTACATACTTAGAATTTGAAGAAAATAGAATGCTATTTCATGCGTTTACCTTCACTTATAAAATGGTATTCTCTGTACTTGGAATAATAAAAATAAAAATTACCATTAAAAATAGGAGAATCTAATTTTTGACATTAAACCAGTTACCTCAGCTATAATACAGGGTTAAGGGTGACTCACTTTTCTGGTGGATAAAGTTCTCCAAAAATTTATTAAAGGAAAATATTTCTGACTTGGAGTTACCAGGAAAGATTTTATTAGGAGATGGTGTTGAATTGGGATATGAAGTTTGGTAGGATTTCAATATGTGCATATAGAAACATCAAAGCAGAAAGCAGTTCAAAAACTTAAATAGCATCACAGGCAAGAAAATGTATGGGACAATAACATGTCATAGTACATGCAGGAGAAAAATGGAAGATGGGTTTGAACAGGCAAGTTGAAACTTTGAATGCCTGACTACAGATATTAAATATATTAATCTTTTGAATAATATATCTGTAACTTTGAATTTCTGTGTCTAATGAAAATGACTCAGTTGTTCTGGGAACATAGTGGTTGAACAATAACTACTAGGTGATGACAATGAGGGGAAGAAACTATGAATTTATATTCAGAAGCCTGTACAATTTTCATTAACATAGCAGACTCATCTGCCAAAAGTACAAGAAACTTAATTTTTAGATGCACGTTAGTCTTTTGAAGCAAGTGCACTCAGCCATGGCAGACGTGTCTTTTGCTTGGAGTGCTTTTACATAACCCTGTCAACCATGATAAACATCACTGCAAATCCTGCTCATTATCTTGATGTTTAGACTCTAAGGTCCCACGTAGGAAAGGCCCAAGCAGAAATGGATAGAAGCCTTTGCTGCTCTGAATTGTCTGAGTGTAAATCTTTTCACATAGTGTCACATCATCTACCTTATCAACTTTACAGATAAATATTCCTTCAGGAAGCAATACTTGAAATACTTGTTCCAGGTGACAGCTACAGAATCTCATGTTTCAGAAGAATCCCCAAGTTTAATAAGATGCATGTATTTGTATCAAGCACAGTAAGTCCCCTAATATAAACGAGTTCCATTCTGAGAGTGAATTCCTAAGTCCAGTTTTTTTGTAAGTCCGACAAAGTTAGCCTAGGAACCCAACTAACACAATCAGTTATATTGCTGATTGTAATAGGTTTCTACTCTACTGTAATAGGTTTTTAATACTTCTCATACAACCAAAGCATACACAACACACACAAAATAAAACATTTTTAATCTCATAATACAGTACCTTGAAAGGTACAGTAGTACAGTGCAACAACTGGCACACAGGGGTTGGCATAGAGTGAATGGGTAAGAAGAATTACTGACTGGAGGAGGGAGAGAAGGCGGGAGATAGTAGAGGAGAAGGCTCATCAGCAATAGGAGAGGGAAGACAAGCGGCAGCGTCACTCTAGCCCGACGTTGATGGCACAGGTTCTGAACTTGCTGGATTCAGTTCTGTCTGCCCTCTTGGAAAACGTGGTCCGCTGATGTCTGGGTAGTGGCCCTCGTTCCTCGTCGTGGATGGCGCAGTAGCACCGGGTTGCACTCTTGATGGCCGCTGCAGCCTTCTTGTACCGTTCTGCGTTTGGATCGTGTTCCTCAAAAGCAGCGCCTCCTCAAATAAACTAGCTTGCATGATTGGACCTGTGAACACAGTCTCACATCTTTGCGAGCTCACAACTTAAAGGTTCATTTGTTGGGGACTTTCTGTATAGAAAGTAAAAAAAAAAATAAAAAAAAATTAAAAAGGAGACATAAAATTTCTTCTGGAAATTCAAATTAATCCAGGTATACCATGGGAGAAGTACAGTGTTCCTTACAAGCTTCATATAGGTGAAAAACAGAAATGTCAGAAGTGAGGAAATATAGTTGGCCCTTGAGTTTGTCTCACTGGAAATGTAAGTGCTTAGGAGTTAAAAAAAAAAAAAGTGGGCTGAAAATATTTGCTATACCTATCATTTGCTGAATTTGGGGATTTGGGATTTTTTTTGTTGATTTACGTATTTCCTTTTCTCTATATGTTCTATACATTTTTAATTTTTATGTAATAAATATGTAATTCTACATTGAAAAGCACAGGAAGTACCAAAGCAATGAATGAAACCACAGATTATATACAATAGAGTATATTGTCTGGGTCAGAACTGAGAGTCAGATTTGACCAACGTGGTGAAATCTGTGAAAACTCTTGCCGATGTATGCATTTCCCTTCATTGATTTATACAGAGTTTGAAGGGAGTACTTGTAATTGAGGTTTTAGGTTTTAGACTTAGATGTATTTGATGGGAAGACTGGGTTAGCAGTAATGAAAGTGATCTGCAACATGATTCAGAGAAAGGAAACACAGGGAGGTTTATGTGAAAAGTCTTATCAAAAGTGAAAAAAAAACAGCCTGAGACGGCAATTCAGACTGAGATCTGAACAGCAGAGAAAAGTGTATGTGTCTGTGTGTGTTTGTCCTTATCCAGTCTTAAAAGTTGTATAAGTAGCTCAGAAGGAGGAAAAAGGGTATATGTGACTTTGGTAACCAAGAAAAACTGTTGAACCATCCTACTTCCTCCCAACTGGGTACAGACAGCTCCAAGGGTACCAATTTAGAGACAAAACAGTAAGTAAAGGTATAATATTTTCAGTTCTCCTGTTTAGCCACTGGGACTTAAGGGGAAAATCCTGCATCATCTCTGGGCTAAAGGCTGATGTGGTGTGACAGTGAATACACAGGATTTGGAATTAGAAGTCCTAGTTTTAAATCTTGACCATACCGCTTATTAACAGGGTGAGCTTGGGAGAGTCATTTGAAAAATCAGATTGTAACCATAACATGTAGCTCACAAGATCATTTAATGCATCTCAACTTTTTCACCTAGCACACACAAACATGATCATTTTATGATACATTAAAGGAAAAATAAATAGCTTTGCTCATGATAGCCAGAGATGGTATCTCCTGGGACTACAGAGCTTTCAAGCTAACCCCGGGAAAGCCCTGGGCAAACTGGGATGCTGTGGCCACCCTAGTGGGGCTGAGGGACTCTGGCTACCCCATGTGGCAACTAAGATCAGTGTACCTGTAATGCATGTGTAGCTCACTAGAAGGTTTGTTAAGATAATTAAATTAGGCAATATACTTGTATCTATGCAACTCTACTCCTCTAGGCTCTGCCTGAGAAAAAGCACAGATTTCATACTTGGAGAAGTAGCTATCTGCTTCAGTTCTCTGCTCAGCATTTTTCATTAGACATGATTGTTTGCGCTTGGAAGACACAAGGGTTGTATCTCAAGAATAACAAAGGGAAAGGGAAGAGAGGAGCCTTAAGAGAAAATGGAGCATCCATTTCTGATCTGAACTGAGAGTGAGAAGGAGAAACTGGGTGGAAAAGAAATATTTTCTCTTGCCCCTTTAAGGAAGCTAGAGTAAGTAGAACTCAGCAGGGCTACATCTCTTTTCTAAAAATTTTTTATATTTGGCTGAAGAGGTGGTAGATACTTCCTCTCTTTTAGCATATATTATAGTCCAGGTCGCTGCTTTTATTCACTAGATATTAGGCTTATCATCTCAACTGAGATAAATTTCTTTTTTCCTGATGTTAAAAGCTGGTCCATGAGCAGAAATGATGAACCTCTTGGAGTTAGAACTGAAAACAGATCTTAACCATGGCTTAAAACTCGACACTTCCTGCATCACACCATTGAACATCTCCCTAATGGCAATGTGTCTTATTAATATACTTTAGTTATTTTATGCTCACAACTGAGCAGGCTACAATAGAACTGTCTAATAAACATTCTAAGGAACTTAATAATTTCTAAGTTCCTCTAGCATCGAAATTGTATGGAGATTATTGGACCAGATAATGTAAACACAGTAAAAATTTGACACAATATAAATGTCAATAGATTTGAGTAGAGGAAAGACTTAGAAAGAGGACTGTATAACTTCAGAGACAAGTCAACACATTTCACACCAAGTACAAAAGCATAGTTTATAATTAGAGGATGTAAAACATAAGGCCTTCTCTCTCTTTATGCATGTTGCATTTAGCTGAGAAGTTAGTTGAGGGGGTAATACTGGCATGTGAATTATAAGTGACCATTGAAAACAGGAAAGAAAAAAACAGGTGGTTTTGTGGCTAAAATATACATGAATGATCTCTTGGTATTTAAGGTTCTACTTGACAGTGACTTGGACTTGGGAATTAGGGATCCATTTTGGTAGATGAATAGGCTGATCTTGAGAGGTAATATTGGTACATCAGATCATCCAGTGCCAGATTGGGAAGGACCTTGAATATCAGCTGTGAAGCTTGGAGTTTTTGGTTTCTAAACTATTTTTCTAACTCCAATACTCAAAGGATGGGCTGGCACCAGAATCAGGGGAGATGCCAAATGCATCTTCCTCTTCCCTAGTATGTTATGTTATCTGCATAGCTTGTCCTTAGAGAAAGTTTTAGACAAGCAGGAGTCAGGGAGGGCATTTGAACTTTTTTTTAATTTGTATGAAAATTTGAGTTTGAAGTTGTGTACAATATATACTGGAAACCGGACAATTGGAAGACTTGAAATGTTATGGATAAAAAGCATAAGGACTATTTTATGAGAAAATAAATGATGAGTTTTGCTCTAGGCATATTTAGTTGGGGGAAAATATGAAGTGGATAGTTAAATATAATGTTGGATAGACTTCTAGGAATGAGGGACCAGATCATCAGTGAAAATTTGAGACTGGTATATAGATTAGAGATTAAACTCTGCACAAGTTGATAGCTAAATGGAAATGGCACAGATAAAATATAGAAACCTATTAGGAATGACTAAGAAGAATGTTGTTAAATCCTCATGTCAATGCATGCTGCCATTTTTTTCCTTCTTTAAAATAACAGATTGTTAAAGTATAGTCTCATGTTAAGTGGTTGATCACTCCAGGATATCCTTGATTGATGTGTTCTGAGGTCTTATAAAGATCCAGAGTCATTCATCCTCTTTTTAAATTTAGAAGTGAAATTCATGAACTTTAAGTCTGGTGTAAGATTCTGATGTCTGGAATTCAAGCTAAATAGGTATTAAGCAGTATATCTATGGGCAGGTTTATTAATATCTATAATTTTTTTTCATTCGTATGAATGAATAATTATAATTTCCACCTCATTTCAGTGCTGTGTGTATTCAGTGAATTAGTGTATGTAAGCATTTCACACAATATATAACATAGAGAAAGCAAATGTTCATTACATACTAGTCATTAATAATCATTCCATGATTTCAAATATGCTTCGAAATCTCTGTCTTTGAAGTCTTCTTTATAGTTTAGATTTTTAAACATCAAGCTGCTTAAATGAGAATTGAAGTGCTCACATCAGTGAATACCCTTTGTAAAACGAGGGGATTCAGATTGCTGACTATGATGTGTCAGTTTCATACAGTCTAAGAAAAGCCAGTGTAACAGGACATGCCCCTAATTAAAAAAAAAAGCTTTGCTAGTCCACACTTGGTGGGTTATTATAAATAAGTCTTTTGATCTATATTTAATTTCAGAGTCATTCAATAAATTAAATAATAACAAGCTGGTGAAGTTGGGCAAAGAGAATGAGGTCTTGTACTGGCGTTAGTCATAAAGCCATGACTTGGTACCTGGCATATATACCTAGTGTGACAGTGGTGAACAACTTCCTGAGGCTAATGATTTTATTATCCAGGGAAACTACAGCTAATTTAAATTTAAATATGTATTAAATATTTTAATTAACTTGGAAAATCAAGAATACTGTCACAATTTCTTTTTACAATGGAAATACACATCTTAATATTTTTATAGATTGAAAAATATTCCTTTTTTGATATTTTTATATTTGGTTTTCTATTGGATACAGTAGGTATTCTGCTGATTATCACTAGGAGTTTGACTTTTCCGCACACTTCCAGGTCTCTACCATAGAGAGATTTATGTGTTTGTTGAAGCATACATCTTATATTGGTTAACAAAAATTCTCAGTTCTATGTTCTTTAGTTATTAGGAAGTGACATATAATACAGTCACATTGTTGTCATTTGTAAATTTGTATGTGTGTATGTAAAGATGCTTTTAATATTCTTTTCCATATAACAATGAAAGTGAAACTGTTGGTTGCTTAGTTGTATCCGACTCTTTGTGACCCCATGGATGGTAGCCCACCAGACTCCTCTGTCCATGGAATTCTCCAGGCAAGAATACTGGACTGGGTTGCCATTCCCTTCTCCAGGGGATCTTTGAGACCCAGGGATTGAACCTGGGTCTTCTGCATTGCAGGCAGATTCTTTACCGTCTGAGCCACCAGAGCCAGTCATATAGTGATAACAATGTATAACTCAAAGGGCTAAGGTGAACCCAGATGTTTAGTTCACTGCAGGGCTCATCATCTGTGATTGCAGAATCTAGAGACCCAATCCTGTTGGCTTGTGCCTCTATGAAATCACGAATGGACAAAATAAAAGGCTTTCAAGAGATTGCCGTGCTAGTCTTTGTAGTGAGAGAGACATTTGAACTGTTGTGGCCTTGTGTCAGAAGATCTGACAAGGATATTTAAATCAGTTCCAGAAAATAGACAGTTCCTGGATGTTACTATGAAAGATCTCCTGGGGTCTCTAGACTCAGAAATCATCTCCCACCTCCTTCCTGAATCTAATGCAAGCTAGTTAATTCTGGTTAACATGCTTCTTAGTTTGCACTTAATTCATTAGTTTTCTAATCTCTTACAGAGCTATATTCTTTTTTATTTATTTATTTTAATTTTCTTTACATTATCATGTTGGTTTTGCCATACACTGACATGAATCTTCTATGTTTATACATGTGTTCCCCTTCCAGAACCCCTCTCCCACCTCCCTCCCGATTCCCTCTCTCTGGGTCATCCCAGTGCACCAGCCCTGAGCATCAGACCTGGGCTGGCGGTTGATTTCACATATGATGATTAACATGTTTCAATGCCGTTCTCCCATATCATCCCACCCTTGCCCTCTCCTATGGAGTCTAAAAGACTGTTCTATACATCTGTGTTTCTTTTGCTGTCTCACATACAGATGTCTTGTTACCATCTTTCTAAATTCCATATATATGTGTTAGTATATTGTATTTTTGTTTTTCCTTCTGGCTTACTTAACTCTGTATAATAGGCTCCAGTTCTGTCCACCTGAGTAGAACTGATTCAAATGAATTCTTTTTAATGGCTGAATAATATTCCATTGTGTACAACAGTGTAAGAGGGTTCCCTTTTCTCCACATCCTCTCCAGCATTTACTGTTTGTAGACTTTTGGATGGCAGCCATTCTCAGAGCTATATTCTTAAAAGTTGTACTCCAGATTTAAAATAATCTCCTAAATTACCCTTTATTGAAATTCAACTAAATTAAACATGAAGGAGAAATCTAGAGAAAACAGATGTTGAATAATTCAAGTCACTATGTTTAATTTTAACTTTTCAACCTTTGTTACTTGAACAGGTAAGAGGGATGAGAGACTTCTAGATAAAGCTATGCCATATTTTAGGATTTGCTTCTCTTTCTCTGTCTCTCTCCGAGGTAGTCAGAATAATGACCCTGCAAAAATCTATACATTCTAGTTCATGAAACCTGTGAATATATTGGGTTTCTCTGGTAACTCAGCTGGTAAAGAATCCATCTGCAATGCAGGAGATCCCAATTTGACTTCTGGATCAGAAAGATTTGCTGGAGAAAGGATAGGCTACCCACTCCAGTATTCTTGGGCTTCTCTGGTGGTTCAGAAGGTAAAGAATCAGCCTGCAATGTTGCAGACCTGAGTTAGATCTCTGGGTTGGGAAGATCCCCTGGAGGAGGGCATGACAACCCACTCTGGTATTCTTGCCTGGAGAATCCCCATGGACAGAGGAGCCTGTTGAACTACAGTCCACGGGGTGGCAAAGAGTCAGACACGACTGAGTGAATAAGCACAGCATAGCAGCTAAGACAGTAAAGAATCTGTCTGCAATGTAGGAGATCCAGGTTCAATCCCTGGGTCAGGAAGATTCCCTGGAGAAGGGAATGGCCACCCACTCCAGGATTCTTGCCTGGAGAATTCCTAACTTACTTGACAAAAGGAACTCCGTGGATGTGACTCAATTAAGGATCTTGAAATGAAGTTATCCTGAATTATCTGGGTGGAACCAGTGTAGTTATAAAGGTCCTTTTAAGGAAAACAGAAGGGTTAGATTCAAAAAAGATGTGATGAGAAGAAAGGAAGCAGAGGTCAGAGTCATGTAAGAAAGGGGCCACAAGCTAAGGAATCAGGAAGCTTCAGTCTCTAGAAACTAGAGAAGGCAAGGAAGTTGACCCTCCCCAAAAGCAAACATAGGATCATGCCCTGCTGATATTTTGGTTTTAGAACTTTTGATCAAAACTGTAAAATAATGCATTTGTGTTATTTTTAAGCCACTAAATAAATAGTAAAGGGCTTCCCTGGTGGCTGAGTGGTAAAGAATCTGCCTGCCAATGCAGGAGATGAGGAGACATGGGTTCAGTCCCTGGATTGAGAAGATACCCTACAGAAGGAAGTGGAAACCTATTCTAGTATTCTTGCCTAGGAAATCCCATGGACAGAAGAGCTTGGTGGCCTGCTCTCTTGGGCAGTCCATGGAATTGTGAAGCTGCTGCTGCTGCTAAATCTCTTCAGTCATGTCCAACTCTGTGGGACCCCACAGATGGCAGCCCACCAGGCTCCTCTGTCCCTGGGATTCTCCAGGCAAGAATATTGGAGGGGGTTGCCATTTCCTTCTCCCACGCATGCATGCTAAGTCGCTTCAGTTGTGTCCAGCTCTGTGCGACCCTATGGACAGCAGCCGACCAGGCTCCTCCATTCACAGGAGTCTCCAAGTAAGAGTACTGGAGTGGGTTGCCATTTTCCTTCTCCAGGAATTGTGAATAGTCAGACACAATTTAGCAAGTAAACAACACTACTACCACCAACAAAAATTTTGTAGTACTTTGTTATAGCAGCATATAGGAAACTAGTACCCTGTCCCTCTGATTTTTAAGATGGTCTAAATAAATCTTAAACTTTATTACCAGAGCACTTTCCCTCTTCTAGAACACCTGCTGTTGTTTTTTTTTTTGTTGTTGTTTATTTTTTTCAGCCTCCTGTCTTCTATTTTTTCCAGAACTTCTGCAAATTTTGTAAAAGAACCTCTTGTACAAATGTACCACTATGACTGTTGGAGGACTGAGGTTGCTTCTGGGATCAGTCTAACAGAAGCTATTCATCTAGTATAGGCTAGGTGCTCAATGCTGTGCTAGGTATTGTCTTGATGTACTGTATCCTTTTTTCTCTAACAGGTTGCAGTGTCTTTTGTAATCATGTTTTGAGTAATAAACTTGGAGAATGAAGTTATTTGCAACCTGAAAAATCAATTATTATCTTGTTCATTAACTAGCATAGGAAAGGAATTTATTTTCCTAGCTGGAAAATTATATTCTCAAATGTAAATTATAAGACCAGTTTATTTGTTAAATTATTCGTAAAGTTACTTCCTTCCTTAAAATACCAGGCAGACACTGAGTCATTGAGTCAACATCTGAGACCTAAATGAAAACAGGTATTACAAGTGGAAGGAGCCTTTGTTCTGTCAGTTCAGCAGTTTCCAGAACTGTCACCCTCTTGAGGGGCCACTTTCACTAACAATTACGTGTGTATGTTATCAGATTTGAAGTAGAGTCTCAAGAGGTCTGTATTGTTGTATACTACTTGGATTTGATTTTTCTTAGCAACCAATCCAATTGGCACTGAAGTACTAGAAACAAAGATAACTGTGATTTTCAGACAAAAAAATCTGAGTAGCTCTAGTTTAGAATGGTTTCATCATAATATTTTACAGATTGTTTTTTTAAGTAGTGAGATACCAATATATCTACCTTTGGGTTTTTGTACATCATATACTGTTGTTAAAATAATTTATTTAAAAATGGAAAACAGAAAAATTACTTATCTAGAGATAGAATATTTTGTGTGTGTTTTTTGCCTCTGTATTTTTAAATAATCCATACCCATTCCACAATTTCCATGAACTTCAAAAGTGGAATAAAAAGTCCAAATTCACATACCTCTTTCTCAGTATCTCCTTTCCCGCTTTTCCGGATTAGCCACTATTTACAATTTATTGCATATTCCTATAGAAATGTATTTTTCCCTCCCTCCTCCCCCTTCCTATATATAAAATAAAATTGAAATTGTATTGTGTAATATTTGTAAATCAAGTATTTTCACTTAAATGTGTTACCAGCAATACATAATTATATGCATATATTTTTAATATTTCTGGGATAGTGTGCATAAAAAGCTGTAATAAGTGTTAACTATGTGCCAGGTACTGCTATATTTAATCCCATTAACTCATTTAATTCTCACCACTGTATTAGGTAATTCCCATTATTGTCATTTTACAGGTAAGGAAATTGAGGGATAGATATTAAATCCAAGGCACACAATGAGTAAATGGCAGAACTGTATCCTAATCCTAGCCCTGTCTTATTTCAGAACTTAGAAATTGCAGACATTTTCTCATCAAAAGGTTATCATCTTTAATATTGCATGTCATTCAAATATAATGACACATAATTTACGTAAATTTTATCATTAAATATTATTTCTTTCTCATTATTATAAATAATGTGCTTTAAAAATTATTTCACAAAGATAAGTTACTGGAAGTATAATTACTGGCTTACTAAATTGCCCTCAAGGAGGATTTTATTATTTTCTTCATGAACTGTTATATATTATTTATATTATAATTTTCTCTCTTGTCAATCTGAAAGGTCACAAATGTACCTCATTTAAAAAAAATTTATTACTGGTGAAGTCAAACATTTTCTTGTTTCTTTCTTGCCATTTGCACTTTTTATTGTGTGATTGTTCTGTTACTTATTTTCCATTTATCTTTCAGAGTAAACTGTCTTTTCTCTTAAAGTTTATGGGGATTATCTACATATTGAGAGTATTTTTGACTATATATCACAATACTTTCCAACTAATAGGATTTTAAATTCTATTTATGATGTCATTTTGAAGAAATTTTGGTCTTGTTTATCAACATTCTCCTGGTTTTTATCTCTGGATAAAATTATAAAATTATTCCCTATACCAAACTTATAAAATGATTTTCTTCCAATCTTCTTTAACAACCATTTGTATCTTTAGTGTATTCAATTTATTTGAATGTATGGTATGAGATGAAAGAACTTTCCCCCCAACGATTTGTCTATAAATAACATTTATTGGAGAACACATTATTTTTTGCAGATATTTTAAATTTGAATATTTATGCAAAATTATATGTATTTGTTACCAAATCACTTTGATTGTTGCCAGACTTTCCATTTTTCTATCAGTTTTAGGGCTAACTCCACAGCTTCTTAAGTATAGGTGATTATGCAAGAAAAAAGGTAGCTTAAAGATTGGAAATGAAGAGCTAAAATTATCCATGGAGGGAATGATTATGTAGAAAAGCCTAAGGTGTCTGCTAAATTACTGTAACAATTATCAAGGTAGTAGAGATTAAAGGTTAATATATCCATAGTCAATTGTATTTCTACATGTTATAAGCAAGCTATTAAAAATGAAAATTTTAAAATGTCCTCAAAGTGTGTCAAAACATATGCGTAGAAACATAAAATTTAAATGGTATGCAAGACTTGTGGCCAAAAAATTTCTAACATGATTGAGAGAAGATAAATAAATTGACATGCCATGTTCATGAATTTGAAACTACATAACTGTAAAATATGTCAGTGTTCTCCAATCCAATTCTGCTTCAACTTTAGTTATAATCCCAGGAATCGAGCTTTTAAAAAAAAGTAATTGACAAATGATTCTAAAATTTAAAGATAAATGTGAAGTAGCTGATATTCAAGGCAGTCTTAACAAAGAACAAGTTTAAGAACATATGGTACTTGAATGCAAGATATGGTAGAAAGCTGTAATAATCAAACAATGGGAAAAGGCATAAAAATAAAAAATATATCCATGGAATGCGTAGGGTCCAGAAATACACCCTCATAAATGTGCTTGTCTGATTCGCAACAAAGGTAACAAAGTAGTCCAATAGGGGAAAAAAGTCTTTTCAACAAATGGTGCTGAAATAATTGATTATCCATATAGGGGGTCATGGAACCTCCGCTTCTCACTCATGCCTTACAAAAGTTTTTAAAATGTCATATGCTGAAACATTAAAAATAATAATAATAAAAAAACCTTTAATATGAAATCATGGAAGAATATCTTTATTTCTTTAGGTCACGGAAAGGGATAACTATTTAAGAAGTCAATACATTGAAGTGAAGTGAAAGTCGTTCAGTTGTGTCCAACTCTCTACGAACCCATGGACTATGTAGTCCATGGAATTCTCTAGACCAGAATACTGAAGTGGGTAGCTTTCCATTCTTCAGGGGATCTTCCCAACCCAGGGATCGAAACCAGGTTTCCTGCATTGCAGGCAGATTCTTTACCAGCTGAGCCACAAAGGAAGCCCAATTAGTCTTGAACAAAATTTTGCTCATGAAATGGTACCATTCAGAAAATAGACAAGCCATGTTTTAGGAGGAAACACATGTTTGACACGTCTGACAAAGGACTGGCATCCAGATGATACAAAGAAATCCTATAACTTGATATTAGTAAGTTAACCCAGTAAAAAAATGAGAAAACTATTTCAACAAATAACAAAAGAACATATAGAGATAGTCTGTATACACATGGAAAAATGGACAACATCATTAGCCTCATTAGCCTTCAGGTCACCTGTGAATCCAATGGTAATTCAGAAGAAGGGTAATAGATCCTGATGATAGACTGAAGGCCCATCTTGATGGGTTACTTGGAGAATTTCCTTGCCATTTGTTTTGATGTTGTTCCTATCAAAGAAGTAGAATCTGACAGATACCATCAAAGACTGTAGGCGTTACTTACATTTCTTTTTCCATATCGGTAAAAATTGTCCTTTTAAAATAGCCTGATATGAGAGAATGTTTGTCTGGGTAAGATAAATAATTGGTCCTTGAACAACACAAGTTAGTACTGTTTGGGACCACTCATACACCAGTATTTTTCAGTAGTAAATACTGCAGTACTCTAGGGATGGCAGTTGGTTGAATCTGCAGATACGAAAGACCCCTGGATGTGCAGGGCCAGCTATAAATTATATGCACATTAACTCCCCTTTTGTTTAAGGGTGAACTGTATCTGGTGGACTAATTTACAAGCTTATTTTGTTGAAATGCATCTGATTAATAAGCTTCAATTTCTCTTGGTCATTTTGATTTTACATGCTAATGGAATTATGAACAACATTTTAGAACTCACCCCAAGAATGGGATTTTTCTCTAGTCAGAAAAACTATTGTTTTTTTTTCAGTATTTTAGCATTACCAGCCATCTTATTAAGCTCTGTTACCAATTCCAATAATTATTCAATTGACTTTTGGTGTTTCCAGTAGCAATCTCTGTAAATAATGGCATTCATTGCACTTAGAAATCTCAATACACTTAACATGACCTGGAAGTGTCCCAGGCTGCCTCCCTAGACTCATCTCATGCCCCTCCTTCCTTCCTTCACCCACCACTCACTGTTATGGCCTGCTTTGTGTCCTCAAATATGACAATTCCACTCTCCAGCGTGATGGCTTTAAACTTGGTATTTGCATTGCCAGGACTGCTCTTTGTGTACTTTTCACCTCTCCTCACCAACCCCTGTCTGTATCTTAGATCTCTGTATGAGACCCTTCTTCCAAGATGCTTTCCCTGGCCCTAGAGTTTATGTTGGGTATCCCTGTTCTCTCACATAATGGCCAGGACTTTTCCTTCAGGGAGGGAACATTTCACAGTTTGTGTGAATCTGTATCCTCTTTGCGATGATGTGTTTGATATCTGTCTGCTTTCCCACAATGTTGTAAGTGTCAGATCAGTAAGAAGGATATCTTTTTTTTGTCACTCACTATATTCCTGCTTTGAGCAGAGTGTATTGTACAGTAGGAATGCCATAAATACTTCTTAAAAAAAGAATGCTATCAACATGAGTTCCTGTTTTTTTCAGATAAGACCTTGCTGTCACCAGTCTGTTTAGAAGGAAGGAAGAAAAGCTTGTCTCTATCATGATTTCATGTCTGATAGTGACTAAATAGGCTTCCACTTCAGAGGCATTTGTATTTGAGAAGTACACGTTAATGAAATAGAGATTTTGGCTAATGATAGAATTCTCAGACATAAAACTACAGGGTGCTTAGAGGGGACAAAAAATGAGAAAAACTATCATTTAACTCAGAGTTGCCCAGGTGACGTCTATTTCAATTCCACATTTGACAGAAGACAAGATCTCCTCAAATATAAATGGTATGGAGGGAATATAAATATAGAAAAGGAAACAATCTATACAAACAAAGTGCATTTCAAACGAAGGCTATTATAATTATGTATGGTGCTGTGAGACCTTTCATTGGAAACAGTTTTTCATTGCCATTTTCCCTAAAATGGCCAATTTTTCTGAGGGAGACAGCCATTTCACTTGAACAAGTTACAGGATTTTGTCTGTGATAATGTGTAGCCTGTACTTGAAGCTTGTTGGAACTTAGATAAACAATTGGTGCTCAGAAGGAGCGGTACCTGCTGGAGAGAGCTCTGCAATGAATACTTGTCAGACGACCCCTTTATACTAGTTTTTTTCTTTTTCTTTTCTTTTTTTCTGACAACAAAGATACCTCCTTCAGGAATCCCCATTCTTTCACAAATACCTACTGAGTAAATTGGCCTAGCCTTACAGATGATACTGTATATTCAGATGTCTGGAGGTATAAGCCTCTGTTTCAGTTAGCGTCTGAACAGGAAGATGGCATTGCAGAACAGAACTGAGGAGCTTTGCTTACAAAGGGACAAAGTTCAAAATGTAGATAGGGGGAACCCACAAGGATGGGAATACACATGATATACAGTAAAACAAACCCATTTTAAGTGTATAATTCATTGAGTTTTGTCAAATGGGCACATGTTCATTTAAACAGTAAACAAAAATTGAAAATATTTCTATTGCAAAACATTCTCTCTTGTCCCTTGATAATCAGTCTCTAATCCTAGGCTATGGGCAGTCACTGAGCAACTTTGTCACTATAGATTAACTGTACCTGTTCTTGAGTTTAATATAAGTGCAGTAATACAGTAAGTACTTTTTGACCCCAGATTCTTTAGCTCATAAGTGGTTGATTGTATTAGTAGACATTTGTTTTCTTTGGCTATGTATTGTTCTACTGTATAAATATATCACAGATTATTGGTTTTCAACTGAAACATACCAAGAATGTGTAGAGGTTTGGGGATCTTTTTTGCCATTTCTATTAAATCCTCTATAACTATCCTTGTACACATTTTAATTTTTTCCAAGTCATTTTATATATTTTAAAATTTTCTTTGTAGGGCATTTTTTGTCCTATCTAAGAAATATTTTACCACTTTGAAATTATCAAGATTTTCTTCTGCAGTGTCCTTTAGAAATTTGTAGCTTTGGCTTTTATGTTGATACATGTGATCCATTTATAGTTAATTTTTATTTATATTATAAAGGTAAGAGATAAAATTTACTGTATATGAACACATAGCTGTTCTAAGATCATTTATTGAAAATACTATACCCATGGAATTATTTTGGTGATTTTGCTGAGAATGAGTTGATCTTATATGGGTGAGTCAATTTCTGGACTCTCTTCTGACCACTGATCTGTTGATAATTGTATTTTTTTTAATGCCAGTATCATACCATCATAATTGCTTCAGCTACCTAGTAAGCCTTGAAAACCAATAGTGTATTTCTCCAATTTTGTTTTACTTTTTCAAGATTTTTTTTCATCTAGTATAATTCCTTCCAATTTAAATTTTTACAAGTTCTTAAAAAAAATTGCCAGGATTATAACTGATAACACATAAAATCTCTTGTCCAATTGCTGGTTGGTTGCCATCTTAAAATAATGTTCTGATCAAAGAACATAAAATGCCTCTCCATTTATCTAGGTTTTCTTCAATTTATCTTGACATTTATTTGTGTACAGTTTTTGCAATTATTTGCCAAATTAATCTCTTAAATATTTCATGGTTTTGAGTGATGCTGTAAATTATACTTCTAAATTTTACTTTCCATTTTTTGATTCTCAGAATTAGAGGTAGAATTTATTTTTGTAATACTAATCTTGTATTCTGCAACCTTGCCAAAATCACTAATTAGGTTTCATTTTTGTAGCTTGCTTAGGATTACCTGTGTATACAAGCCTGTTTTCTGCATATAGTTTTATTACTTCCTTTCTACAAATGGAGTTTGTTGGTTCCTCCTGCCCTAATGCAATGACTAGGATGTACAGTACAGTGACAGGTAGTAGTGACGGAATCAACATCCTCATCTTGTTCTCAGTCTTGAGGGGAGGCGTTCTGGCTTTCACGATTAAACATGTGAACAGTAGGTTTCTCGTAATTGCCCGTTATTAAGTTCTTTTCTATTCTATGAGTTTTTAATTGCTAAATGTATGTTAAATTTTGTCAAATGCCTCTTCCAAAATAAGGTGAGTAAGCCTCCATTCTTACTGCTTTTTGAGAAGCAGTATTTCACCACAGTGTCAAATGTTGTGTGTCAGAAGAGAAACATGGCTTCAGTGACACTGAGTGGAGTATTTTTGAGGGTCAGTTTATACAAAGTGGCTGAGTCGACGTGTGTGTGTGTATATTTAGATGTTATTACCTCTTATTGGTTCCTATGATTTCATGTTCTTAATGTCACGTTACATGGGTCTTGATACTTCATAATATTCCCTTTCATACTTATTCAAAATGTTATTAAAATTACTAGTAACAGCAATATAGCAATACTTACCAGAACTTTGCCCTATTTTCTAGAGATAATTTGAAGTGAAGTTGTTACATAGAGAAGGGTAAAATACTGTCTCTATTTCTGTGACTTTATTTTAGATATTTAGGTTGTTATATTTAAAAAAAATAAAAGAGTAGAAAATAAATGGAAAACAAAACAATTTGCTTTTATACAAATAACAGTTTCTCCATAAATGGTATTTCTATAACTAGTAAGCTGCCTCATTTACATACTCAGCTCTCTTATTTGTGGAGAGACTATTCACAGCATGATCTTTTATATTTAATCTTTTACTGTCAATTTTTAATCATACCTTTGTTATTTTAATTCATGCCAAATTCAACAGGTTTGGTTCAGGTCTGAAATAATCATTGTGTTATTGACTATGATGTAGTATAACATCAAGAGATGAAACTAAAATGCTAAGATTAAAGCCAACTTGCACTTAAAACAACTGAAAATATATAAACAGCATATGATTATGTTTTAGTCTCAGATTCTTAAGGTAAAATGAAGCCTGGATCATACATTAAGTCCATAATTATTTTTTGACTTGGCTCTCAAGGAGTTAATATTAACTATTTAAGCAAAAGTAAAAGTGAGGTTGCTCAGTTGTGTTCTTTGCAACCCCATAGACTGTAGCCTACCAGGCTCCTCCATCCATGGGACTTTCCAGGCAAGAGTACTATTTAAGGGAGATATACAAAAAAGTAATTGCAACAGTCAATAAGAATTTTAGTGGAAGGTGGACTAAAGAAAAAGAGGAGAAGAAGGATAGATACATCAGGAAAGTGGTAACAAAGCTCTGACTTCCTGAGCTAAGTCTAGAGAAAGAAATAGGGATTTCTGCTTGAGACTAGGTAGAGGTATATATTTTCACTGCCAGAAACACTCAAAAGAAATGAGGTTTAAACAAATACAAGGAGTCTGGGAAGCCACAAGAATTTCAGTATGGAGAAAATCAAGGTGAGGTGGCACTTGCACAAAGGCAAGGAAGAGATGGAGACAAAGTCCGCATCATGAAGGACTGCATAGTATACTGAAGTGCATGGCAGTTTACAGGACATTTTTGAAACTCCTGTGGGATTTCAATCAGTAACATTGACAAAGTAGATCTAGCTTTTAGGGAAATCAACCTAGTATACTGCAGAAAATGTATTGTTGATTTGTAAGAATGAAGGAGGGAGGCCAGTTAGAAAACTGTAAAAATAGGGATAAAAAAAAAAATACAAGCTCTAAAGGAACAAAGCAGTGGGAATAAAGAGAAGAGCATATATTCTGTAGTTATTTAGGTGGTAAAATTTAAAGGACTTGGGGCTAATTAAATATGTCGGAGGCCTATCTCATTGAAAGGGGGGAGAACAAACCTTGATTTAAATTCCATGTAAATATGGATGTAGAAAGGAAGAGAGCAATTAACATATGTTAGGAAGGGTATCAACCCCTAAAGTTACAATGAAATACCTTGGAACTTAGTATATCACTCAGGGATAGTAGGTACATCAAAATTTGAATACAAAGGTCTTTATAATGGTGAAGACAGCTAGGCATCTGCAAAAGTCAACTGTGTCTCATTTTACAGTGCCTGTAGGATGTATAATCCCGTCACTAACATGTCCTGTGAGATCAGTGTTATCACTCACATCTGAAAGGATCTTCTCAGAGAGATTATCTACCCAAAGTTACTAAGTAGCAGAACTAAAATCTGAACCCAAGTGTGCAGAAATCCACGTAATTTCCAGGATTTTAAGAGAAAATGTTATCAGAATTCAGTGGAGGGAGAAAGTAACAACTGTACTGAGCTTATGATGTTAGGAGGAAAGGATGCCTTGAAATCATCTGGTTTCTGATTCTGTCCTCCAGTATTGTCCTTGCATATAATCCATCATCCGAAACTGGATCTAGAATTTTGCTAAGAAGTCAGTGATACAAACCTTTGTCCTTAAAGGTTATCTTCATAAAAAAATTGATGCAACAGCATGATGTACATCATGTTTTACAAGGTTGTCATATGTATCAGTTGTGAGGGACATTATTAACTAATGTAATTTATACATTGTTATCAATAGCATGCCCCATTCACTTTCAGAGGAGTTTGCCAGTTAAGGTGAACTTAGATAGGGAAGCTCAGTTCCTACAGTAACTGGATCACTGTATCCAAATTCATTTGAAACTGATCTTTTCTAAAACATATGCTTTTTATTAAATTACTGAGGACATCTAACTTTCTCACGACTTTTTATTAAATTACTGAGGGCATCTACTTTCTCACACTGTAATTTAAAACACTGAGTTAATAGTCAAAAGATCAGTTGTAAAGAATGAAACTAGAGCAAAGTGGGATGGGTGACTAGACTCTGCTGTCTAATATGGTAGCCCCTTACCACAAATAAATATCAAGTGCCTGAAATATAGCTAGTCCAAATTGAAGTGTGCTCTAAGTATAAAATACATACTGGACTGTATTCTGCAGTCACTTTTTATAATATCTTCTTTAACTCTTATTCACATTTTATAACATTTCTGCAGATATGATATATAAAAATAGTGTTGGGACAATTATTGAAAGATACATCCCTATATCAAAAAGTTCTTAAAGAAAAATTATAATTCTAATAATTCTTATTCTCACTAAGACCAGAAAGAATGAAAAAATTAGGTCTATTGGGCTGTCTTTCATAAAGTTTGCATTTAAGAATAGACTTCACATGATCAATTAATACCTTAAACCACGAGTATGGTATAGATTTAATATTTGGGAACTAAGACATCATATCTAGAGTAAAATTTTGGTTCACCATGCAGTCATGATCTCCACCTTATTCTTTGGAGTAAGAAGATAGATGTTTTATGGGATATGTTTTATAGTAAAAGAAGTAGGGATGCTACCCATGAAGAATCATCAAATTTAGGTGAAGAGAGTTTAACAGTCTTTATCAAATGAATACCAGTAATTCTGGCAGATACTCCTAAGCTATTTTTAAACTGGCAAACTGGATATATGATTAGATTGCTTAACTCTTAACATCTCAAATAAATACTTTTCTGTGGTTAAATTCTAGGAATATGAAAACCTAGAATGTTTCAAAGGCATTCTGAATGAAGATCTGCAAAACTATATATATCTAAAAGTAAAAATGAGTATTTTTGAATAATATGCATTTGTCTCAGGGTTAATATAGCTAAAGAGAACTGATCCTATAAAGGTACTGTTTCATAAATAGTGCCACTACTGGCCTAACTAATAATAGTGACAAAAAATTATGGTGATGGTAATATAACAGTTAGCGGAGGTACTGTATGTGTAGACTGGGATGAGGACTGCATCAATTGATTGGGTTCTACCTTGATACCCAAAGAGAATTTTTACAGTTCAGAATTTCATAAGTCCCCCTCTCCCGCCGTGTCCTCACACACACATGGGCTAAGGCAACTTCCATCCTCTTGAGAAAGGACTACACATTGCTACTTATATTAATACAAGCTTATATATAATAAATACAGAGATAACCATATTATATTTATGTTGTGAGTCACCTGTCTCTCTCACTTAGAGATTAAAGAGCAGTCCTAAGCTAATTCAGAGGAAAAGCAGAGACAAGCAGAACTTGATTTTTCCACTTTTACTCCAGTGTGTACTCTCTTCTGTAGGTCTGTTTCCTGATAAATTTAACTCTAAATTTTTATTTAAGCATTATGTGTATAAACTTTTAAAAAAGAGAATGCAATTTACAGCTAATTTTTCAAAAGAAACAATGGGTGCCAGCAAAAAATAACATCTTTAAATACTAATTAAAAAAAAATGTCCACATAGAATTCTATCCTGTATAACTGTATAACCAGAGAAATTATCCTTTAACATAAACTGAAAGAATGCAGTGGTATATCATTATTGCAAGGAATGTTAAAAGAAGTTCTTTAGACTGAAGGAGAATAATTCCAAATAGAAGCATTGAAATAGGGAAAACCAAACAAGAAAAGGAAAATATGTTATACATAGTTATGAAAGAATATTGCTGATTTAAGTATAAATAATACCATGTGTGGTCCATAAAATATATAGCAATAAAATAAATGCCAATGATACAGTGTAAATTGAGTTAAAGTATTATGTTTCATTCATCATTAAGTAAGTGATATAAGTCCTAATTTGAGGTTGACTTTAATAAGCAAAGTTACAGCTTTAATATCTAGAGTTGCCACTGTAATAGAGTGTAACATACAATACAAAGAAGCTAATGGGCTTCCCAGGTGATACTAGTGGTAAAGAACCCAACTGAGACATGGAGACTGAGACATGGTTTTGATCCCTGTGTCCATGGGTTGGGAAGATTTCTCCAGAGAAGGGCATGGCAACCCACTTCAGTATTCTTGCCTGGAGAATCTCATGGACAGAGAAACCTGGCAGACTATGGTCCATGACATCGCAAAGAATCGAACATGACTGAGTGACAATACAAAGAAGCTAGTAGAGAAGCAAAATGGCATAGCAAAATTTAAAAACTAACCCAAAAGGAGGCAAGGAAGATAGAATAGAGGGGAAAAATAGATGTGGCAGTGGATAGCAATACTTTCTGAATTTAGGCTAACTGGATCCAGTAATGATATGCTCTTATTCACCTATATAATCAAGGGATAGCAACTTGTCTTTATAAAACAAAACATGATTTTTAAGAAATGTTCTTTACTACATTATGGTTCTTCAATCATTTCTTTCTGAAGAAATGAGTATCATAATTTGCCTTGCCTGAGTATTTACATCAAGGTTATTAATGGCGAGCATATTGCTGATTTGTGCTAAAAACCCAAAAGAAATTTATCAATATTTAGATAATTTATAAAGTTAAGAGATGCAAATTATTGAAACATTATAGAGAATATGAGCAATGAATTGTGTTTTGAAATTCAGTTATTCACACTTATGAATATTTATTGAGAACATAATGTATCCTACTCTTTGTGCTTGGATCCAAATGTAGTGAGATGAAAAGCATTTCAGTCTATTACTAGAGAGTCATCATTGCAGACAGTGTTAAGTATTCGAATAGAGGTAAATTCTATATAGAGCAGGGGCACAAAGGGAGGATTGGTTGGTTTTATTCAAGTGAGACACAAAGAACAAGACATATTAGCTGTGTCTTAAATGATTTGACTTGGAAATTAATACTTATTTAGAAAAATATTGCAAGTAGATTTGTAACTTGAAAAAAAATCATCTGAAAATATATGACAATTTTTAGCATAATAGTTTATGACATATTGACTATACATTTCCATCACATGAAGTACTGTGTCTGATTTAGTGTGTTTCTTTTCTTTCTGAAGTAACAGATGCTAATAAATAAGAAGGTTAATAAGAAAGAAAATCAGTGTTTTCCTATGTGGAATTTTCAAATTTTCTCCTTGATTCATTATCCATTTTCTATTGAATTTATTTCACTCAAAGCAGATGGAGAAATTTTTTAAAGGTTTGTTATATATTTGACATTTGAAAAATTATGTCTTGCACAGAAAAACTGTGTAGAATCAGTCAAGCACAGCAATACTAAAATACTTTCTCCTCAATTATACAGCATATTTCAGGATTCTAAAAGCAAATTTATCTCTTTTATCACAGAATTTAACTTTTCTCAAGGGGAGTAATTTGTAGTATGATATTTATATTGAGTGAGAATAAGTGGGAAAAGCAGTTATGGATTGGGAGTAAGGACAGGTCAATCTTCACATAAGAATAATTTAATACCTTTAAGATTTTGGAGAAAACATGTATTATTTTGTTCAAAAAGAGTGTCTTTGTCTTTTAAAGTACTTAATGCACATTGCTCTTAATCACAAACTACAGTGATCTATGGCACACACTAGGAACAGTATCATTTTTACATGAACAGTGTGGGAATGGTATTTATATACTTTCCAAGTGGCTCAGTAGTAAAGAACCCACCTCCCAATGCAGGAAACAAGGGTTTGATCCCGAAGTCTGGAAGACCACCTGGAGAAAGAAGTGAAACCCATGCCAGTATTTTTGCCTGGGAAAGCCCGCGGACAGGGGAGCCTGGCAGGCTACAGTCCATGGGGCCGCAGAGAGTCAGCCATGAGTTGGTAACTAAAACAACAACAAACCATGTATGAAAAAGGGGTGCATAATCATTTCTGAGAGTATTTTTAAAATTAAAGCAGAATTCTGATTATCTCTGAAATTTTTCTTTTTCTCTCCATCACTACTTGTTGCCCTGACCTGGACATCTACTATAGTCTCCCATGCGGCATCCATCTCTACATTCATTCTTGACCACACCAAGTTGTTCTCCATACCATGGATTATTTCAAAATACACTGTGAATTGTTTAAAATTCCCTAATGGCCTCTTTTGCTCTTAAAATGAAGATCAAGGCCATCCATAAAGTGGCCTGACCCTTCTCCATAATGTTAAGTCCTGCTTTTTGCATTCCAGTTACACTGAATATTCAGTTTCTGAAGTGTGTCTAGTTCTCTTTACTCTTGGTCTTTTGTCTATGATATCTCTCTGCTCAGGGTAGCCTGCTTGTCTTTGTCTACAAAGGTCACTTCTATTCTCAGTCAGCATGTTCTCAAGAAAAGACTTTTCTGATCTCTGTAATGATGTGACTCCTCTATAATAAATTCTAATGTCACCATGTATGTCTGTCTTACATCACTCAGCCAGCTAGATTAACACCTTATCAATATAATGATTTGATCCATCCTCTCTCACCACTAGGTAGTTAGGGGCACCAGGGTGCAGATTGTACGTTTCTGCTTACCAGTGGTTCTCTGTTATCTAGCAGGATATGCCTGATATAGTGAACAGGATATGCCTGCTCAGTGAACAACTGTTCACTTTTCTGATGTCATTTGTTTAATATTAAACAACTGTTTAATTTTCTGATATCAGTTTTTTTAAATTTTATTTACTTTATTGTGTTGGTTTTGCCATACAATGACATGAATCTGCCATGGGTATACATATGCCCCCCTCCCTCCTCCCTCCCGATTCCCTCCCCATGGGACATCTCGGTGCACCAGCCCCGAGCATCAACCCTGCGCTGGCGATTAATTTCACATATGATAATTAACATGTTTCAATGCCATTCTCCCATATCATCCCACCCTTGCCCTCTTCCACAG
>ML664175.1:7659276-7701052 GCA_007570785.1 Antilocapra americana
ACGTAAACCAAAGCAGGATCCTCTATGATATCATTTTTAAACTAAGTAAAAAGTCATTAGGATGGAAATTAATTTCAATAGCATAAGAAAGGAGAAAGCAGCGGCAACCCACTCCATCACTGTTGCCTGGAAAATCCCATGGACGGAGGAGCCTGATAGGCTGCAAGATCCCATGCACAGAGGAGCCTGGCAGGCTACAGTCCAGGGGATCACAGAGAGTTGGACATGACTTAGTGACTGCTGCTGCTGCTGCTAAGTTGCTTCAGTTGTGTCCGACTCTTTGCGACCCCATGGACTGCAGCCTACCAAGCTCCGCCACCCATGGGATTTTCCAGACAAGAGTACTGGAGTGGGTTGCCATTGCCTTCTCTGAGCAGCAGCAGCAGCATAAGAAAACATAAACACCTCCCTTGGATAAACCCCAAATTTAAGTAATTTTCCAGTTGTTATGTGTATAAAAGCAAGCCAAATACTTGCTGAGCTATTATCTCACCCACAAAATAAAAATAGGCAAATAGTAATTATATAAGAAGAGATTTTGTCATTCTCAATCTATGTCATTGTAATAGGAGAATTTGATAGAAAGACTGTTACAATGATAATGGAATACAGTAAACTACATTTGTCTTGACTTATTTTTGTGAGTGGTAATTTGCTAAACAACTTTCAAATATTATTTACTTCTCATAAGTGCAAATGTGAATAGAATTTGAAAACAGGTTGCTTGATTCCAGAGCTTAAGCTATTATTATAGTGGTGCTCCGCTGTAGCAATTTTGTGTGTATGATATTGGCCGTCATTTGTTAAACATCTGTCATGTGCCAGGCTCTCTGCTGTGAACTTTATATACGTGATCTCTCTTGAGCCTCATTGCTGGGTAGGTTTGTATTATTATCTCTGTTTGTTAGGTATACTCTGTGTAGTTGCATTAGAAGTTTGGAATTGATTATCACAAATAGGGGAAATCACTAATGCTTAAATATTTTAATTACTTTTATTGAATTATAGTAGCTTTACAATGTTTTATTAGTTTCTACTATAAAGCAAAGTGAATCAGTTATGTATACACATATATCCCCTCTTTTTTTGGATTTCCTTATCATTTAAGTCACCACAGAGCACTGAGCAGAGTTCCCTGAGCTGTATGATAGGTTCTCATTACTTACCTATTTTATACATAGTATTCATAGTATATACAATGGCCAGGACATGGAAGCAACCTAAATGTCCATCAGCAGAAGAATGGAAAAAGAAGATATGGTACTAACGCTTAAAAATTCTTAAATATTATTTTTCTAAATGGGAACTTTTATCAGGAAGCAGTGCATGTCTTCTCTCTTACACTGTTGCAGTTTGCAAACTCTCTACTGACAGGGCATGTGTTTACAAAATACTCAGTAAAGCTACATTAAAGGTCAAGACTGTTACTGATTTGAAAGATTGTTTTGACTAAATTATATTAAAACATCATCACTAGTAATCTTAGTAATATCTTCACCCAAAAATAAAGAAAATATCGGGGACATCCCACCGGTTACTGTGAGTACTGGTCACCTGTTCTCTACATCGAGAAACTCATTTTCTTTGTTCCATGGATCAATGTCTGGATTGCGGGCAGAATGTATAAAAGTGGCTTAGGAAAATTTTTCTTCTCACCCAGAAAGTAAACATTGCCTCAGCACACAAGGGAGAAGTGAGTTGGGAGGATGTGGGTGTTAAGCTTGCCTGTTCAAATTCTATTTCGAATTTCTTTTCTTATAAACTGAGCTCTTTGCTGTTACCATTTTTAAAAATTCAATTTATTTTAATAGCTCTTTCAAGAAAAACAGTACCTTTGTAGCATCAGTTGCCTACTGAATCTTTTGTAACTATTAGGAAAATGAGCTCCATAAGTAGTAACTACTTAAATAGAAGTTATTAGGAAATTTCAAGAGTATATTAAGGTGGGGAGCTATGTCAACAGAGGCAGATTGAAGGCAGCAATTGAGGCAATTTTTTTTTTTTTTGGAATTTTGGGCAAATAGAAGCAAGATAATTAAGAGAAGAATTGAATTATCTAACAAAGAGGTTTTCCGGTCATGAGTCAATATTAGTTGTAGTAAAGTGCTGATCAGACTATTTGCAGATGAATTTTTCAGTGTCATTCACTGCTTTGTTGTGGCCTCTGTATTTTTTGATGCCACTAGATATATATTTCCATGTGTATGTAATAAAACACACATTTAATACATATGTATGTATTATACATAGTTTAAAACATGTTTTGAAAAGGATACTATTGCTAAGGTAGACATGATTTAGATAATTTGGGAAAATCATAAAAATATGATAGCATTTCAAATAAATAGTCTTTTTAGCTAATGCTTTTGCATTTGTAAGAAGCCTTAGGGGCCAGAACTCCACAGAATTTTATGAAAATGTCTTAATGTGGCAGTGCCTCACTCCTTAGGGTTATAATGTAATATTTAAGTACAGTGAGGTCAAAGATTCTGTATTCTGGTCTGTGCAGGTGGCAAAAATTACTGTTTATGAATATATATTTATATAGTGATTACGACAGATAATTAACTGTATGAATGATTAATAATGTTACTTCCTGCTATAGGTTTAATGTCTGTGTCCTCCCAGAATTCATGAGTTGAACCTTATCCCCAGTGTGAGTACTTTGGGATGTGTGGACTTTGGGAAGGGATTAGGTCATGAAAGCAGATAGTTGTCTTTATAAAAGAGACCCCTAAAGGGAACCCTCACCGTGTGAAGTTACAGCAGAGTAAAAGGCTGTCCATGAGTTAAAGTTCTACCAGCTTGCTTATCTTGGACTTCTCAGCCTCTGGAACTATAAGAGAGAAACTTTGGCTTATAAGCCACCCAGTCTGTGGCGTGGTGTTACAGTAGCCCAGGCTTACTGAGTGGGCGCTTGGCAGTGATCAGCTGCTACACAGTAGGTGACAGAGCTGAGACTCCTACCCAAGACCTGCTAACTTGGAAACTGTACCTTCTACAAAAGTTTATTTGAATAGCAGGCAATACAGAAACACAAATCTTCAAATAGCACTAAAAGTACACCACGATAAGAAAATTTCCCAAGCCTGTAATTCTAGTCACCCATTGCTAAGATTACCCATTTACTAATGATATTCTATTTCTGCAGGCATTTTAATGTATGTCACTATGTGTGTGAAAACACATCATATATGCTATCCTGCAGTTTAAACTTTATGTAGCAGAGAGTTTCTACCACAATAACAAATATAGCCACCTCATATAGTGTAGAAGGTATCATATCATACATATGATATTATGTATCATAATATTCTTGAGGGACATTTAGGTTGCTTCCAGTATTGTTTTATTACCAGCAGTGCTACAAAGACTATTATTTTTATATATACCACTTAATAATTTTGTGTCCCTTATAGTGGAATTTAATTTTGCTTTTTGACATAATGTTAGAATATTTAAAACATTTACATTTATTGATAAGCTGGCTTAGTTCTATCATGTTTTTCATTTTTACATTTTCTCTTTATGACCTGTGATTTCTTTCTGTTTGTAGTCTGTATTTCTCTAGTAATCAGTAAAGTTTATCTTTTTATCTATAATTAGTTTTCTAGAATTTGTGACAGTATTTTATGTATTTCCTATCATAAACAATGATAGAATTAGCTTAGTACACATGAGTTTAGTCCTTTAATTTTCTCAACCACCCAGGTGTGATTTTATTACTTATTTCTTTTAGATATTAACTTTTGAACTTAGATGTAAATGCTATCCTGGCCCATGACATATAAATGATTTCAGCCAGCTTGAACCACTTTACACCTCAGTTTTCTCTTACCACAATTTTTGTCAGTTACATCATTTTTGCCTCATCTGGACTTATATTTGTATTTCTTTCTGTAGTTGTGGTATTAATACTCATTGTGTAACAGGTAAAATGACTCAGTGTTCCCTCCTGCTCCTTTTGCTATAGTTTCTCCATTCACCTCTCAATTGAGATTCACCTACTGTTTCCATGAAGGGCTCTTAAAACTGTATTCTAAATTCTCAGTATTCAAGAAGAGTGTATTGCCTTTATCATTGAACAATAATTTGACTGATTTATTAATTAGAACTCAATGCAGGAAACAAAAGCCATTTTAAGTAGCTTTCAGAAATATCTTGCAGAGGAGGCAAAAACTGCAAATGCTGAATTAAATCCATAAACCTAGAGCTGCAATTTAGAGCTTAAGTTCAGTTCAGTCACTCAGTCGTGTCTAACTCTTTGCGGCTCCATGGACTGCAGCACATCAGGCTTCCCTGTCCATCACCAACTGTCGGAGCTTGCTCAGACTCGTGTCCATCTGGTCAGTGATGCCATCCAGCCATCTCATCCTCTGCTGTCCCCATCTCCTCCTGCTTCAATTTAGAAGGCAATTTAGAGCTTAGGAAGCTGGAATTAAGTTGCCACTACTGCTGATAACATCATACCTGTCTTAGAAACCTAAAGAATAAAAAAATGAAACATTGCAGCAGAAAAACTGTTACCTTGCTTGCTAAAAAGAGATAGAAAATGAATTCAGCAGTTCTTCCCTCTAAATCTCACTGGCATTCATTTGACTGGTGGATCCTAATTTGAAATAATAGACATATCTGCATGAGAGTCTGGGGAGTGGAGTTTTTACCTTCCCTTATCTACTGTCCTGGAATATACACTAAATGGAAAATGGTATGAAAATCAAATTAACCAGCTCATAGTACCCCATTACCTGGGTTAAAATATTTGTGTCTGTTTTCTTTTCTTGAGGAACTTATAAGTAATTCTATATTCTGTTGTAAAGGAATTTAAGTATAACTTCTCTCCCATCTTTGCCTACTTACTCCATGTATTCTTTATGTTTAAGGTTCGGTAATATTAAGATATACTTCTAAATTTATTACTTCTGAGTTGTCTTTATTCTGGAAAATAATGTATATTCAACATATTTTTAAACAGTATTTATGGAATATTATATCTTACAATACATTATAATTATTATTACTACAGCTGTTCCCCCTTATTTGTGGTTTTACTTTCCATAGTTTCAGCTACCAGCAGTCAACCATGGTCCAGAAATGTTAAATGAAAAATTCAAGAAATAACCAATTTGAAAATTTTAAATTATGCACTGTTCTGAGTAGCATGATGAAATCTTGTGCTTTGCCACTCCATCCCACTGGGGTCCCTCACTGTGGGGATACCTGTTCCTGATACCCAGCCACGGATGTCATCATGGCTTAAGGATCACCTGAAGTCGATGGACCCCTTCTGACATGTCGGAAGGTCACAGTAGCCTATGACTGTGTCATTCTCCTTTCTTCATCTCATCACATAGGCGTTTTATCTCCTCAAAGATATTATTGGTTACAAAGAATTATTGGCTCTATTACTCACTGTGGCTTATGTAATTTTGACCATTGTGGCTTATTAGCTGCATCTGAGAGCTGTAGCTGTAGGGCAGCATTCTGTTTCCTTTTGTACCTTATTCAACCTTCACTTCATTTGGCAGCCCTTTCTCATATGCTGTGGTTTGAATTAGAAACGTCTCCTGGTTTTACCTAATAGCAAATTTGCTTCTCTCTCTCTGTCTCATTAATGTGAAATGAAAAGGGAAAGGAGGCAGTGTTGTTTATCTGTTTTCAAAATAGAAACCTAAGCAACTTAAAGCTCATACTCTAAATTACTCTGCTATACTACTACATTACATCCTCCGTGCCCCACTACTATTTCTCTAAATAACCTATTATCTTAGGTTCATGATAATTATAACTGGGGCTTCAGATATTTACAAAGTTGTTTTATTCTTCTACTTTGTGAATGCTAAGTGAAGTGATATTTAATATTTAATATGTGACAAATGAGAAAAAAGTTAAAGTTTTGGTCTTTTAGAAACAACCATTTTTGGAAAAGTTCTGGTCAGAGTCTTCACATATCTCCTTAGGAATCAGAAATTCAGCCTCACTCACTAGTGGTAAGTAATGACCACATGGTATGCTTGCCGTGATATCCACACTTCATGACTTTCTTCTCTACATGTGTGCGTGCTTAGTTGCTAAGTCATGTCCAGCTATTGCTACCCCAAGGACTACCACCCACCAGGCTCCTCTGTCCATGGGATTCTCAAGCAGAAGTACTGGAGTGGATTGCCATTCATGTGAGTAGATAAGACACTAGTTTCCTACCATACTTGCACATGTTGACATCTCCTCATTGAGGAAGCAATGCCTTGGTTTCAAAGGCTTACCTTTTTTGCATTTTCCTTACAGCCCATCACTTTCCACCATTTAATCATCTTTCTCTTCCCCTTGTCCACGTCTGTCTTAGACGTTTCCATGTGTGTTGAGTCAGCTGTCAGTCTTACTGCTTTTCAGTGCTTCCTCCTGTCCACCTACCAAAAAAACTGCACTCTTATCCTCTGGCCATTTAATCAGCTCTCCCACTTTTATTTTACTTTTACAAATAAACCAGTTGAAGAGCTAATCTATCGGTGTCTACCATTATCTCCATTTTAATGATAAGGAAACCAAGGCAAGGAAGAGGTCAAGTGATCTACTCTTATCTCAATTATAAGGCCTCAAGGGAATTTCATCTTCCTGTGAAGACTTTTCCATTTACTTGTATGGTATTGATTCCTAAATGTGCATATCTGGACTTGATTTCTGATTCTCACTTAGGGCTCCTTTATTATTAATGAATTAAAAATGAGTACCTTACACAAATGAAAATGATATTTAAAACTACATTAATTTTTCTTCACACTTGTCATACAGTATACACACATGCATACTCTAGCAGCTATAGTACTGCTTACATGTTTCCTAAATGTTAGTTGTTGTTGTATTGTTTAGTTGCTAAGTCATATCCAACTCTTTTCTGACTCCATGAACTGTAGCCCACGAGGCTCCTCCATCCATGGGATTTTCCAGGCAAGAATACTGGAGTGGGTTTTTAGTTCCTTCTCCAGGGAATCTTTGTCACCTAGGATTCTGACCTGCATCCCCTGCATTAGCAGGCAGATTCTTTACCACTGAGCCACCAGGGAAGCCTTCCTAACTGTTAAGATCCTCCTACTCCTGGTAAATTCTTCCATATTTGCTCCCAGAGAGTGTAAATTCTCTGAGTGATCTTTTAAAATCAGTTGAATAATACAACACCTTGCACTGCTGCTAGCCATCCTGTGTGCATACTCTTCTAAGTCTAATTGTATTTTCATACAGCTCTTACAAACATGCATAAACAATTTGTCATGTCACTCTTTTACTCAGAAGTTGCAGTAGTTCTCTATGAATATTGGATAACGTTCTTTAATCATTCATTCAACATGTGGTTATTAACCTCTTACAGTGTTTCAGGCACTGGTGTAACTGTTACAAGACACACAAGTTCTCACTGTCATACAGAGAAAAAAATATTTAATATATATTTCTAATATATATATAGATATAATGTAATATTTCCAATATTAAAAAGGGAAGTCAGGGATTATCAGATAATGTAAAGTGCTATGGAAAACAAGATGACAGCATAGCATTTTGGATTGTTTCTCAATGTAACACTTGAATTAATACTTGATTATTGAGACCGAGCCTAGCAAATGGAACAGAGGAGGAGAGGAGACTAATCCCATAGAGGAATAGAAAGCAGGCTAATGTGGCTCAAATACAATAAACCAAGAGTGAGACTGGTTGAAGATGAGTTTGAAGAAGTAAAGGCTAGAAAACTGAAGGCCAAGCAGACCTTCCTACAAGGTGTGAACAATATTCTATTAGGTTGGTGCAAAAGTAATTTCAGCTTTGCATTGTTGAACTTTGCCATGTGATCTTGGAATACATTTTTAATAAATGTGGTTGTTATACATCATTTTAATGTACATTTCTTGCTTTATGTTTTTTTGATAATGAATTACTATGCATGTGTGGTCACTCAGTCGTGTCCGACTCTTTGCAGCCCCGTGGACTGTAGCCTGCTTGGCTCCTCTGTTCATGGGGTTTTCCAGGCAAGAATACTGGAGTGGGTTGTCATTTCCTCCACTAGGGGATCTTCTGACCCAGGGATCAATGCTACATCTCCTGTGTCTCCTGCATTCCTGGCAAATTCTTTACCCAAGGAGCCATCAGGAAAGCCCAGTGAATTATTACTTTCTGTTTATTTTATATTTATTTTAGACCATGAAAATAATGTTAGAGAAAAAGCAAATTCAAGCAGTTTTCTTATTCGAATTCAAAATGGGTCATAAAGTAGCAGAGTCAACTCGCAACATCAACACCACCTTTGGCCCATGAACTGCTAGTGAACAAACATTACAGTGGTAGTCCAGTAAGTTTTGCAAGAGACAGGAGTTTTGAGGAAGCAGAGCACAGTGGTCAGCCATCAGAGGCTGACAACGACCAACTGAGAGCATCATCAAAGCTGAGCCTCTTACAACTACATGAAAAGTTGCCCAGGATTTCAAACATCAATCATTCTATGGTCATTGGCATTTGAAGCAAATTGGAAAGGCGAAAAAACTCGACAAGTGAGTGTCTCATATGAGCTGACAGAAATTTTTAAAAAAAATGTTTTGAAATGTCATCGTCTCTTATTCTATACAACAACACACCATTTCTTAATCAGATTGTGATGTACAATGAAAAGTGCATTTTATATGCCAACCAGTGGCAACTAACTCAGTGGTTGCACCAAGAAGAAGCTCCAAAGCATTTGCCCAAAAACAAACTTGCACCCAAAAAAGGCTTATGGTCACTGTTTGGTGGTCTGCTGTTGTCTGATCCACTACAGCTTTCTGAATCCTAGTGAAACCATTACAACTGAGAAGTAGGCTCAGTAAACTGATGAGATGCACTGAAAACTGCAACGCCTGCAACTAGCACTGATCAACAGAAAAGGCCCAGTTCTTCTCCACAACAATGCCTGACTGCACGTTGCACAACCAGTGCTTCAAAAATTGAACGAATTGGGTAACAAAGTTTTGCCTCATCTGCCATATTCACCGACCTCTCCTGACAACTTTTTGCAGGGAAAATGCTTTCACAACCAGAAGAATGCAGAATATGCTTTCCGAGGGCTTGCCAAATCCAGAAGCATGGGTTTTTATGCGGTTGGAATAAACAAACTTATTGACAAAAAGGTGTTGATTGTAATGGTTCCTATTTTGATTAATAAAGATGTGTTTGAGTCTACTTATAATGATTTAAAATCGAGTCTGAACCATAATTACTTTGGCACCAACGTAGTAAGTGTAGTGGGACACCCTGAGGGGATTTTAATTAGGGAATCTCACTTACATGCATAGAGATCACTGAAGCTCTGTGTAAGAGTTAGGAGACTATGCAGTAATCCAGTCTTGGGGCAAGGCAGCAGCTGAGGATGCTATTGTTTTATTAAGCTCACTTCTCGTTTTTCCTGATACATGCTCTTAATTTTCATACTTTGCAGAGGGATGATTTATCACTTATGATATCATATTCTGTTTGTCAATTTTTTTATTACCAATGTTCTTTGATTTTCAGTAGCAAGAATAATATTGGTCTATAATTTATTCATAAGATATTTTTTAGTGTCAAATAAAAGAAGTTTTAAAGCTGAAGCTCTTAGATAAACACGTAATGAAAAGTGAGGCTTTGAGGTACTTTTCTACATTGACTACTATGTGAGAATTTGATAATTTTGCTTATCAAAATTGTATAATTCTACAGATTTAGGCAAAATGATGCAACTATCTTTTGAAATCAAATTACGTCAAAGCTACGTTTTGAACTCTGGATAAAATGCTATGAGGTTCATTTACTACTATACTATGAGTCAAGTGTAGGGTAAGGGGATGAAATGGGGTTGAAAATTATTAATATGTATTTTAAAGCAACTTTAAGCCGTGAATATATTTATTGGAGAACGGTTAAAAACACCATCAAACAAAAATCTTTAGTAAAAGACATAGGAAATTGTGATACATTCCATAATTTAAAGTCCCTCCCTATGATTTCCTTAAGGTGCTCCATGCATTGAGTTCAGTTAACCTTTCAGTATGAGAGTTTTGGTGTATACTTATGACTTTTTTATTCTTGCCCACAAATCTTTGTTGTTGATGTTGCTTCAATTCTTTTTTTTTTAATTGGAGAATCATGTTTACAATGTTGTTTAGTTTCTGCTATACAACATGAATTTTATGTAAACATACATATCTCTTCCCTCCCAGCCCATGCCCCTTCCCATCCACCTAGGTCATCACAGAGCACCAAGCTGAGCCCCCTGAGCTATACAGCAGATTCCCACTAGCTATCTGTCTTACACATGGTAGTGTATACATGTCAACCCTAATCTCCCAATTCGTCCTCTGTTGCACATGTAAGGAAAGTAGAATTTCAGTCTTGATTATTCTCCAGTCTGTAACTATACTATAAACAACTCTGCAGGAAAAGGAAAAACATTCCCTCAACAGAATGTTTATATTCTACATCACTAAGTAGAAGCTTGTCTGGTAGAAAAAAATGTAGGTGTGGAGAATGTCAGTTGATCATTTAATAATACAAACACTACTGTTCCAAGGTACCATTTCATTGTAGCTTTGGCATTAAACTGGTGTATAATAACAGTGGTTTTGAAGAAAGCCATGGGCATACCAATCTTTTCTTTCTTCATCAGGTAAATATTGAGTAGCCAACTCTGCTCTTGTTGACCACATAGGTAGAGTACTGGGAGGAGGACAGAAGTAGCCCCTTGTGTACCCCAGGTGGATCAGTTAATATACCATTAATATCATGAAGGTTCCCATGTACAAAGTGAGTCAAACTTTATATAATCCAAACTTCTCTGAATATTCGAAATCCTCTTCTACTTGCTCTTCAGTCTTCATATTCTTAGCAGATCAATATCATAGCCATTTTTTTATTCTCTTTTCAAGGATGTTTATTGATGGCATTTTTGTTTCGAGTGGCAGGGTATGAGAAGTATTACAGGAAAGTGAAGTCAAAAAAGAGAGTGCTAATGACTATAGAGAGGGCATTTTATTGCAGTTGCTTGAAATTGCTAATTAACCTACAGCTTTGTAATACACTGAACCTGAATTAATTGAAAGCAAGCTACATAGCTTGTTCTCCAAATGCACCTTATTTTGTCTCATTGATGCCCTTTGCAAATGCCTGTGTTCTCCCCTCTTCTTACAGTACTGCATGGTCATGACCATCTTCTTTGTTTCATCCCAGATTAACCAACTCTGAGCACACTTCCCTGTAGTCATGCAAGCAGATGATGATTCATTATGGTGGGAAAGCGCTCCTATGAATTAAAGATGAGGTTTATCTTTTTACCCACTCAAGGTATGGCACACACGCATTTCTAAGTAAAATATAAAAATTATCCTCTTAAATGCATCATGAACTTGTAAGAAAGTAAATAAAACCCTCCTAAGTTTCATGTGGAACTGCAAATCCAGAGCAACAAGCAGACATAAAGTATCACCTGCCCCAGGGGTGTCTGCTAATCCTGGAAGCCTAGAGCTTTAGCTTTGACAGGTCATAGGAGAAACAGCCATAGAACAAATGGACCTCCAGCCATTTGAGACTTTGTAGTGGAAATCCACAGAAACAAAAAGCAGACCTGGCAGGACCCATTTTACACTCATTTTTGCAGATAATAGAAAAAGAAGATAACCATCTCCAACTTATTTACTAATGTAATTGTAGTGGCCAAATCATGCCAGGAAAATAAGAAGCAGAAAAGTTACAGGCCATGCAGAGTCATGTGTGTTCCTAGAAAATTACTAACTATAGCATCAAGCATTTTGATAAAAAGATAATGTATCATGATCAGGTTAGATTTATCCCAGGAGTGCCAGTTGAACAGTAAACAATATAATCTACACATGCTGATTCAGGTAGAAAAATTTTGACCATTTTAATAAATGGTGAATAATCATTAAATAACATAAAAAACCTATTAGTGGTTTTGAAAACAAATCCTATTCAATTAAAAAGAAAAGTTTCTTAACCTGACGAATTTATATAATAGAAGCCTGTAGGAAATGGTGTATGTGTGTGCATGCGCATGCACCTGCATGTGCTAAGTCATGTCCAACTTTGTGACCCAGTAGACTGTTATCCACCATGCTCCTCTGTCCATGGGATTTTCCAGGTAAGAATACTGGAGCAGGTTGCCATTTCCTTGCTTAATGGTAAAAAAAAATTTCCCCTAGGCCAGTAATGAGGAAATGAGTCTATTACAGTACTACCTGTACTCAGCATTGTTTTGAAGATTCTAAACAGACCATAAAAGAAAAATAAAAGCTATAATATTTGGACATAGAAAACAAAGCTTCCATTATTAGCAGATTATACAGTGGTCTACATATAAAATTCAAGTATGAAATATTATTAAGTTTAATAAGTCTTTTGGGAAAGAATATTGGATTGGCTTAATATTTAAGTCAACTGCATTTCTGTAATATTTATTGGCAATGAAGAGTAAGAAATCAAGTCAATAAAAAGGAAGAATTTATAATACTAATAAGAGTATAAGGATCATAGGAATGATATAAAGGATAATATTTGTGCTATTTACTGAAAAACACAAAACTTAACTCAAAGTGCTCAAAAAGGGTATATAGAGAGACATACCATGTTCATGCTTAGGTGATCCAATGGAAGTTATCAATTCTCTGTAAATTGACCAAGTTAACATAATCAAAATCTCAACCAGTTTTGAAATTTAGTTGAAAAGGTGATTTAACACATTCATGGAAGACAGAAAGAAAAATACGTTTACACAGTAATTTAAGAAAGTAAAGAAGGCAGAGAGACTTATCCTGCCAGTTAAATAATTGATTTAAACTCTAATAATAAAAATAGAATAGTGTTGTAGAAAGCAAGAGAATTATTATCAGAAAATTTAGGACAGTTGTCTCTGGAGGAGAGGGATAAGGTTATGAAAAGGTGATTATTTTGGAAACATGTTTTGAACTAAGTAAATACACAAATGTTTATTTTTATTTATCATGTATAGTCAGATACATTATTCAGTTCAGTTGCTCAGTCATGTCCGGCTCTTTGTGACCCCATGGATCACAACATGCCAGGCTTCGCTGTCTATCAGCAACTCCTGGAGCTTACTCAAACTCACATCCATCGATTCAGTCATGCCATCCAACTATCTCATCCTCTCTCGGCCCCTTCTCCTCCCGCCTTCAATATTTCCCAGCCTCAGGGATTTTCCAATGAATCAGTTCTTCATATCTGGTGGCCAAAGTATTGGAGTTTCAGCTTCAATATCAGTCCTTCTAATGAATATTCAGGACTGATTTCCTTTAGGATTGACTGGTTTCATCTCCTTGCAGTCCAGGAGACTCTCAAGAGTCTTCTCCAACACCACAGTTCAAAGGCATCAATTCTTCGGCAGTCAGCTTTCATTATAGTTTAACTCTCACATTCATACATGACTACTGGAAAAACCAAAGCTTTGACTAGATGGATCTTTGTTGTCAAAGTAATGTCTCTGCTGTCTTTTCAATATGCTGTCTAGGTTGGTCATAGCTTTTCTTCCAAGGAGCAAGCATCTTTTAATTTCATGACTGCAGTCACCATCTGCAGTGATTTTGGAGCCACACAGCACCCACACCTGCCAAAAAGTCTCTCATTGTTTCCCCATCTGTTTGCCATGAAGTGATGGGACTGGATGCCATGATCTTCATTTTTTGAATGTTGAGTTTTAGCCAGCTTTTTCACTCTCCTCTTTCACCTTCAACAAGAGGCTCTTTAGTTCCATTATACTTTTTGCCATTCAGTTCAGTTCGGTCACTCAGTCGTGTCCGACTCTTTGAGGTCCCATGAACCACAGCACCCCAGACCTCCCTGTCCATCACCAACTCCCGGAGCCCACCCAAACCCATTCCATTGAATCAATTATGCCATCCAGCCATCTCATTCTCTGTTGTCCCCTTCTCCTCCTGCCCTCAATCTTTCCCAGCATCAGGGTCTTTTCAAATGAGGCAGCTCTTCTCATCAGGTAGCCAAAGTATTGGAATTTCAGCTTCAACATCAGTCCTACCAGTGAACACCCAGGACTAATCTCCTTTAGGATGGACTGGTTGGATTTCTGCCATTAGGGTGATGCCATACATTGTAGTTACAATGATTGGTGCTGATTCAGTTTCTAACTGTTATTTCCACCAATTTGTCCTTGTTCTGCTTTCCAAAGCAACAGAGAATGGGTCTCATTTCTCTGTCATAAAACTTGTCCTTAAACATTTTAAAAGCCTGGTCATAACGCCTTTGAATTTCCTCTGCTTTTTGCAAAGTATCTGTAGTGCTTACTGTCAGGAGCTCATGTGACAGAGCAGAGGCAGGGGCATGGTGAGTTGCCAGATCTCCAAAATAGCCGATTTAAGGAGAAAGCCAGAAATGAAAGAGTTGATAGTTTAAACAGAAGTTGAAAAACAGAGAAAGTGATGATTCTCCCTGTCCCATCTCCCCTGTAGAACACTGATCTAGGGCCACGGGGATCAGTGCGGACATGAGAGTCCTCACTGCTGAGGGAGGCCAGTATGAAGGGTTCCAGCAGTTTTGTTGACCCTGGAATGTGGGCTCAGCAGGGAGGAAAAGGGGGGAAGAGTTAGAGGTGAAAAGGTACTGAGTCAGAGTAGGAAAAAAGTACCTTTAAAGTTTCCCTCTCCCTATAAGGAGAACTTGAGAGGGAACTCAAGGACAGAGAGAACAGATTTGTGAACATAGCTCAGGAAAGGGGAAAGTTGGGATGAACTGAGAGAGTGGCACTGATGTACACAAAGTTACATGTGTAAAATAGATAGCTTGTGGGAAGCTGTCATACAGCACAGGAAACTCAGCTGTTGCTCTGTGATGAACAAGGTGGTTGGGATGGTGGGGAAATGGGAGGGGGAGGCTCAAGAGGGAGGGGAGATACACACACACACACACACACACACACACACACACACGCTTACAGCTGATTCACGTTGTACGCAGAAACTAACACAGCATTGTAAAGCAATTATATTCCAGTTGAAAATTAAAAACAGAGAGACCTAGGAATGAAGTCCCCAGGTCTATGAGTGTCAGTATGTGGGAGGTCGTGACCCGCCGGGGACCTGAGTCCTTGACTCCACCTCTCTCCAGAGACAGCAGTGCACTGGCCCTACACCAAGTCTTGTTTGGGGAGAGCAGCTTCCCCTTTTAAGAGCTGCCACTTAGAGCCTTCATAATTATCTGTGATAAGGCCTGAAGAACACACATGGGTGTTTAACTAGGAGCCAGACTCCTCACTTACAGCCATTTAGAGTATGATTTGGCAGGCAGACCTCCCTCCTCTACAGGCCCTTTTCTCTGAGTGTGAGTGTGTTGTAGGACAGAGCAACACAGGGAGGAAATGTATTGTAGCATTCCTTTAAAATTTCATTAAATCAGTTTAAGTTACCACTGTGTTTTTGAGAATATATGACTGGTGTAAGATAAAACCAGGCATATCTAAGGACAAATTTTCCTAGTTGAACTATTAAGTTCTAACTTTGAAGCATCAGGGGTATAATTTAATTTTCAATCAAGCATTTGCTGTTATCTAAGTGGTAAAGAATCTGCCAGTGAGGAGACACGAGTTTGGTTCTTGGGTCAAGAAGATCCCCTAGAGAAGGAAATGGCAGCCCACTCTAGTATTCTTGCCTGGGATATTCCATGGACAGAGGAGTCTGATGGGCTACAGTACATGGGGTCACAGAAGTGTTGGACATGATTTAGTGAGTAAATAACAACAAAAGTAACAATATCATGGAATCAATGATGTTAAAGTATTAGATTGGATTTATAGTAGTAGATTGGATTTATAGTGAATATTTCAGATTCCTAGGAGTACCATTATTTTTGGCTTCCCTGGTGGCTCTCATGGTTAAGAATTTGCCTGTACTGTGAGAGACCTGGGTTTGATCCCTGGGTCAGGAAGTTCCCCTGGATAACGGAATGGCTACCCGCGCCAGTATTCTTGCCTGGAGAATTCCATGGACAGAGGAGGCTGGCAGGCTACAGTCTACAGAGTTGCAAAGAGTCGGACATGACTGAGTAACTAACACACCATTAATCCTGATGTTAGGCTCTGTAGAAAACTAAAAATGACCTTCCTAAAAATATCATCAATAATTATTTTTCTGATTTTTCTGTTCTGTAATAGTATCTCTCCTACTCTTTATGCTCTTTATCACCCTCTTGTTGTGCCTAAATTGATCTCCATAAGGCTCTTATCCCTCATCTTGCAACAACATTGAGTTCTCATTTACATAAGTAGAAGTTATTTTCCATAACAGCAAAGGTTTGCATTTTTTTTCCTATTAGGATTATTATAAACTCACCTCCACCTTCTTGAAGCAGTTCAGTGTAGGCTAGCATCGCTCACAGAAAATGGTTAACCACTTGCAATAATAAACTGTCTTTATTTAGACATTTGAATGTTGATGGTTATTACATCTTGTACCTTGAATCAATACTCCCAGTATTTAAGGACTCTGTCACTTTGCTTCTGCTTTCTAAGACAGAGCAGATCAACCCCATAGTTGGGACATAAACCAGGATGAGGTGAAGAAAGTTCCTGTGAGATATGATTCTGTTTAGACCAGATAGCAAATTGTGTTAAAGTTATTTGTGGCACTTTTCAGCAGATGTAATATAAAAATGGAAGTCTCCATTGAAGCAATGGTGCTTCTAATACATATAGTGAATATAAGGAGTCAACTCTTACTGTGGTCAATGAAACAACCTGGAAAATTATAGCAGAGTGAAACTGCAAGGCAAGGGCTCTTGGCTTACGAAATTTGCTCTGGCAAGAACACAATTCATGAATGTCAGAAGTCTCTGGTATGGTGAACTTCAGTTAGGTTTATAACTCCCAATATAAAGCGTTGTGCTGGGGCTGTTAAAATATAACCCACTTGTAATGGAAAATAAAACCCAAGGTATATGAAGTAAGCAAGAGTAACTTGAGCCCTAAATAAAAGTTATGACTAAAATTTTGGTTCTCAAAACATGAGACTTCTTACTTTCATACAATATAGTGAGCCAATTTAAAGTAGCAGTGACACCTTGCTGATGTTATTGGTGATGATGGTGATCATCAAGAATTAGAAAAGAGAAAGGACAGGAGTGAAGCAGAAGAGAGAGAAGGATTAGGGGAGGGGTAGAAGAGAAGTTACAGAAACAAATATGCCCATTGGAATTCTATGATTAACCAAGTGTTTGAGGAAATGGGGTAATTCCTGTAAGTTAATTATCAAGAAAACCGAAGTGTCCATTAAGGATACCTAAATAATACTTTATTTGAATAATTTATATTAACTATCAAAAAGTATCATGTACTTCTCTGCCTTCTTAAAATAACCAGTACATAATATGTCTTTTCTTGAAATGGCTTAGGTCACCATTATGAATATCAACCACTGCAGTGGTTAGTGGATGCAGTGGTTAGGAAAACTGACCCTGAAACCCTCAAGTTCAAAACTCAGCTCTGTGATTGGTAGTCATGTGATTTTGGAGCAAGATAATTAACATCATTGTATTCCTGTGTGCTAATTTATAAGGATAATAGTAATACTATCTCATAGATTTATTGGATACATTAGATGAGTTAACATGTGGAAAGCAGCTATAACAGTACTGGCACGTAGTAGGATCCCAAGAAATAATTGCTGTTGAACAGTAAATGGTTGTTTACTCATCCATTCAGTTATTCCCACAATATTTATTTACTGAACAACTATGTGCCAGGCATTGTTCAAGGCACTTGGAGACAAAACAAGGTCTTGCTTCTTATGTAGCTTGAATTCTTGTGGGCATGATAATAAAAATTAAACATAAGTATATAATGTGGAAGATTGTCATAATAACTATGGACATAGAAAAAAATAAAGCTGGATAAAGGGAATTGAGAGTGCTGAGGTGGAGGTGAATTTTGGCAGGGGAGTAGAGGCAGTTTGCATGTTGCAGTACTAAATACAGCAAGGTTAAATAAATCTCATTGAAAAGATAAGATTTAAACAAAAACATATCCCACTCAGTAAATAGCCCTAAGTTATAATATTTTGAGTTCTTGTATTTGCTTCTCAAGGGCCTTCTACGTGGCTCAGTGGTAAAGAACCCACCTGCTAATGTAGGAGACTTGGATTCTGTCCTTGGGTGAGGAATATCCCCTGGAGGAAGAAATGGCAACCCACTCCAGTATTCTTGCCTGGGAAACCCCATGGACAGAGGAACCTGGCAGGCTACAGTCCATGGGGTTGCAAAGAGTCAGACACAACTGAGAACACACTCAAAGAAAAAGCAATTCCCCCCCCCCTTTTTTTTTGTTCTCTACCTATGTGTTATTTTAGCCACAATACATTTATGCTTATCAGTGTTTGTCTACATGGTCAAACAAAAATGGAGCAAGAAGTCTTGATTTGTGTGATTCAGGGTCTCCAATAGAGGAGCAGATGCCTATTTATGTAGAGTGATTCCATGGTTAAAAGGCAAGTCCCTGGACACTCAGCACCTGCCCTCCCCCTCCTCAGGACTCAGGGCTCCAGGGACGCCAGTGCTGAAAGCCAGCATCCCTGGGATACTTCACACCTGTCTTCAACCCTTGTCTTGAACCCACTCTGCCCTTGTCTCACTCTGCTCTAAATGTTTAGTTGTATGGAGGTCTAGTTGCTTGAGCAAAGAGGATTTAAGGGTAGAACTAGAGATTTAATGGGGTAAAAGTCCTAGAAACCCAAAGGGAAAAAAAAGGTATTTCCTAGGTCTCTTAATAACTTTGATAATAGAGGAGATTATAGGTCCTTCTTGGAGTCCCAATTCTATATTCCAGTTATAAACTCTCCTAAATAGTTTCAAGATAGAGTGAAGAGTGTCATGTGTTAATCAGTACATGTTTATTTTATTAAAAGTAGAAGTAACTGGTTTTATAACTAGACTAATATTATTGAAAGCAATTCCCTGCTATTTAGTAGCTGTGTGAATTTTGAACAAATCATTTAACTTCTCTGAACCACATTTTCATTTTCTATAAAATAAGAATAATAATTCCTACTTGAAACGTTACTATATTACAAAGACTACTTAAAATGAGTCTAGTGTAAAACCTGCCCTATTGCTGGTGTTCAACAAATTGAAGAAATGTTTAATATCATGTATTAAACAAAAACTCACTAGATTAAATTTTTTTTTTGTCTAGCAAAACAAGTGTTAAGTTTTATAACCAGCAGTTTTGTTTCAAGTATTTTTTATCTTGGTTCTTTAAATTGGTTGCTTTGTCACTAGTTACATGATGAATGCTTCATCTACAAGCATGATCATGAGTGAAGGTTGTGTGGCATAAAATATTTGCTTTTATAATAAAATGCAGTGATGTTCCATAATTTTTTTTCATGATGACAGATTCATGCATCTATGATACAAATATTTCCCCCTTCATACTACTTGGGATAGCTTTATATATTTTGGTTGTATAGAAATCAGTCTCATATAATTACATGTATTCATGCATAATCATGTCTCAACAAGTTTGCATGTCTCGTCGCATGTATGTGTTGTGCTCATGCTCAGTCATGTACGAGTCTTTGCAAACCCATGGACTATAGTTCCCCAGGTTTCTCTGTCTATGGGATTTCCCAGGCAAGAATAATGGAGTGAGTTGCCACTTCCTACTCCAGGGGATCTTCCTGACCCAGGGACTGAACCCACATCTCTTAAGTCTCCTGGATTGGCAGGCAGGTTCTTTACCAGTGCACTAGCTGGGAAGCCATATGTCTGCTTGAGACTAAGAATAACCTTACTTTAGGTCTTCTGTGTCAGGAACTGTGAAGAGCCTGATACTTTACCTTACTTACTAGCTGACAAGTTAGCCCACCATAATTTCACACTTGCTGGCGGAAGACACTAGACTCCTGGATCAGAAATAAGGCACAGCAGACAGCATGAGCTTCATGTTTTCGTCCATTTCTCTTGTCCCCTAAGCCCACAGGGGCAATGTGGTGACAGACCTAGATGGATGCAAGATACACAGTGGATTTGTGTAAGTTTTTTGAGCTTAGGAATCCCCAATCTTTTGAAGAAAATAAGCCAAATTTTGCCCCAGAGAGAGACATTTTATTTACTATACTTGTCAGCACACAAATCTGTTTTCTGCTTCAGAAGAGTGCAGTGTCTCTCTATATACTCCACAAACTCTGTAAAAGGTTAACTCAGAAGCCAGTGCCTCCACTTCTAGCGTGTACAGAAGTGCAAGAAACCCATGAGAAACTGTCTCCCAGCATTCCGCAGCACTTAGTAGTCTAGATACACAGTAGGAATTCCATAAATGTTGAAATGAATGAATTTGACCAGAGAATCATAAAGTCATTGCTAAAACTGATGTGACCATTTATTTATGTGTCCTCTGTGCTGATTTTCCTGTCACTTGAGTTTCAGAGGAAGACACTAAGAACTCAAATATTTGTATAAAATGATGTTTCCTGATACTAAGGGCCCACATCAATCAAAGGTAGAGATGAATGGTAACAAAGGAATTATTTCAGTTAATAAATTGTCAGATTAATATTACCAATAAAGAGTTCTTCATTGGTTATATTTACAAGAGTTATAATTAGTGGTATGCTGGTGTTTTTTACAGTTGGCTCACTGCCAAAGGAACAAGGCCCTAATTTGTATTGTTTGCCTATTTTCCTGGTCTAATTTATCCTACATAGACAGTTTCAAGCTATTAAAGTGGCACTGCTGAATGTGAAGTTGGGGAAAGATGTATACCATCTGGACCAGCTCCATTACACCACTGGTTGTATTGGATAAAATGAAAATAATAGAACCAAATACCTTTCTCACAGCTCTCAATTTTTTTTCTCAGTGTCTCTCAATATAAAAAGTGTAATGAAACTTGTAGGGATATATCATATTTGATAAATCTGGTTCTAGTTGTTTCTTCTAGAGAAAATCAAAGACATTAAGTTTACCTGACAGCCGCTTAGCCTGTGAGCAGGACTCAGATCAGGATGTTACTCAGATTGCATCCTGTATAGTAGTATTTTAGTGGGTGCAAAAGTCTGTTTTCCCTGATGCATTGCTCTCAGGTTATAAGGTAAGAGTTTATAGTAGACTACTTCTCACTGACTGTAGTCACTTACTCTTACGACCCATATATTTTGTATGGGAGTCTAATTGTCAATGTTTCAATTGATTTATCTTGCATAGGGAGGCAAAAAGACCAAGTTGTGATTCAGTTCAGTTCAGTCGTGTCTGACTCTTTGTGACCCCATGAACCACAGCACCCCGGGCCTCCCTGTTCATCACCAACTCCCAGAGTCCACCCAAACCCCTGTCCATTGAGTTGGTGATGCCATCCAACCATCTCGTCCTCTGCCATCCCCTTTTCCTCCTGCCCTTAATCTTCCCCAGCATCAGGTCTTTTCAAATGAGACAGCTCTTCGCATCAGGTGGCCAAAGTATTGGAGTTTCAGCTTCAATATCAGTCCTACCAATGAACACCCAGGACTGATCTCCTTTAGGATGGACTGGTTGGATCTCCTTGCAGTCCAAGGGACTCTCAAGAGTCTTCTCCAACACCACAGTTCAAAAACATAAATTCTTCGGTGCTCAGCTTTCTTTATAGTTCAACTCTCACATCCATACATGACATAGCCTTGACTCGATGGACTCTTTGTTGGCAAAGTAATGTCTCTGCTTTTTAATATGCTGTCTAGGTAGGTCATAACTTTCCTTCCGAGGAGTAAGTGTCTTTTAATTTTGTGGCTGCAATCACCATCTGCAGTGATTGTGGAGCCCAGAAAAATAAAGTCAGCCACTGTTTCCCCATCTATTTGCCATGAAGTGATGGGATCGGATGCCATGATCTTAGTTTTCTGAATGTTGAGCTTTAAGCCAGCTTTTTCACTCTCCTCTTTCACTTTCATCAAGAGGCTCTTAAGTTCTTGACTTTCTGCCATAAGGGTGGTGTCATCTGCATATCTGAGGTTATTGATACAGGAATTAATATATCCTGTGACCAGCTATTGCCTGTTCATTAAAGGATGCTGAGGATAGCAGATTTCTAAGGAGATATGTATGTGATAGATGCATAGACAGCCACATATGAATCTAAAGGAAAAATTCAGGTGGATCTCTGTATCATTTTTGTGTTAATGACCATAGTAAGAAACATGCCAATTTTCAAGTAACTATATGTAAGCATCACTGACCAGATGTTTCTTGCCCAAATCCAGAGACTCATGTATGGTAATCAAAAACCAGCTCCAATATATCAACAAATATGGAGAGAAGATTATTGATTATGCACATGGTAAGGTGCTCCTCAAAGGAGCCAGGCAGATTCAGTAAGGACTTACCACTTTCTGCTTCTCCACTCAGCACAGTGAACCCCTCCTCAAATCTATATAGTTTGGTTTCCTCCTCCTTCCTTCCATTCTAATTATACCTATGTTTGTTTGTTTTAAATACTGGATTTAAAAAGTGTTTCTGTAATAATAATTTGACAGCCTGCTAGCATAGTGGATGACACATTAGGTTAAACATAAATGGATTTTTCTTTTCTAAGTAGCTGTAATCACCTTTTAGTTGCATGTGTGCTTTTTAAAATTCCATTTTGATTCTAGTAACTATACCTGAAAATGCAAGGCATATCCACATCAGGACCAAACAATGCTTACTTTCTCTTTTACCTCTGAATGCATTGGGTAGGTGAAGTGGTCCTATGATAAGAACAATAAGAGTAAAGTTTTTGATTAGAAAAATAATAATTTGTTTTTCAATTTTCAGAGAAGCATAGTTGCTAGAATAGCAATATTTGTTTCTTCAGGGTAACTCCCCAACCCAGGCATCAAACCCAGGTTTTATGTATGTATGTATATATATAAAACCCTTTGAGCCAGCAGAGGAAGTAGAATGTATACCAATACTAATATGTGTCAAATCTTAACTAAATACTACAGATGAAAATGAAATTGTATATAATTCCTATTTTTGAGAAGTCTACAATCTGAGTTAATTTCAAATATGATCAAATTATTATTATTATAAGAGGAGTACATTCAGTACCTTGATAGCATAGTCAAATGATTCTTGGATATTAAAATTGTTTAAGATGACGAAGTTGAGTTTCATTAACCCTATAGACTTCTGATTTGTTGTACAGCCCTGGGCCATCACTTCTCTGAGTACCTTCATGAGTTGAAGAGGACTTTTCAGCAGATGGATGGATAGGTTGTGGAAGCCACTTCTGAACTTGCTAAGCATAAAGGGGTTATGTTTGAAACTTTCTTAGATATAAGAATGTTGCTGAGCCTAGTGGTGCCAGGAGTTTTCCAGCCATACTTGAGATTATGAGATTATTGAGACCCAGAGAGTCAGAGCACAGAGGAAGTTATTGAGGGAGAGAACTAACAGACTTGGAATCAGTGACCAGGGAAGCATTTTTAAAAATAAGTAGTTGATACCACAATATTTTATCCCTGCATTTTTGTTTCAGTTGGAATCTCTCCAACACCCACTTCCTGGTTAGTAATTCATTAAGCCAGTACTTGTGTGTATGCATATATGCATGCCCTCAGTCATGTCTAACTCTTTGTGGTCCTGTAGACTGTTGCCCACCAGGCTTCTCTGGCCATGGGATTTCCCAGGCAAGAATACCAGAGCAGGTTGTTAATTCCTATTCCAGGGGATATTCTCAACCCATGGATCAAACCAGAGTCTCTTGCATATCCTACACTGGCAGGCAGATTCTTTACCACAGCTCCACTTGGGAAAGCCAAACCAGTACTTGATATATATTTATTGTCTTTCTAAAAGTGTATTTTAATTGTATTGACAGGATTCTGTAAGATCTCTTAAAATAGTGAGATGACCATGGGATAACATCCCCAGGGCTTGACTCGGTGGTATTTTCTGTGAATGGAGTACTTCCTTAGATACACAGAGCTTGAGTTTCCTTCTTTCTTTTTTCACTTGGTCTTTCTTGGTATTACCTATCAAAGTTAGACCGCTGGATAAGATGTGTCTTTATTCTGAGCTAAACTCTGGGTCATATTTTGTGTTTCTTTTAGCATAGGGTAAACTGTAAAAAGGATTCAAAACATTGAGAATAAGAGGGAACTTGGGCTGTGAAAGCCGGGCAGCAACCTAGTGGCTTAGTCTCTGCCTTCAGGCACTACCAGTTTTCATTACTGATGGGAGAGAGATTGTTAAAAAAAACCCGAAAGCTAATTTTCCTTATTGATAGGAGACAGATTGTTAAAGATTTCAGGGGATTAAATATGCAGCATATTGTTAAAGATTTCAGGGGATTAAATATGCAGCATATTTTAAAGAACAGTATGATTAAAAGGAACAAGAGGCTATGAGGCTTTAGTTTTGAGAAATGTAGTTCTTTGCTATTGGATATTTGATTGTATTTAATGGCCTGCAAGTAAAGGATATTACAAGAACCTGGTGTTTCATTAACTTACAAACGATTGTACTTTATAAACTATGTATAAGTGAATGTTGAGTCTTTCCAGAGAGATTACTAAGAAAATTAGCTTTAAACCAAAGAACGTTAATACATACATTTTCATATTAACTATAGCTTTGAGCCACAGAAGACTGGTTTAGGAGTTTAAAAACTAACACTCTAAATTGAGACCCTGCGTGGTATGAATTTTAAGTAAATGAACATTATTTTCTTATCATAACAATTGCTTAGTTATAAGTAAGTTTGGGGGCTGTATGTTTTGCTTGTTTTCTGTTGTGTAGCATGTGATATTATGAGTTTAATCTCGGTGCAGATGATGTTAACAGGGGTAAGAAAGGCTTCTGGTGTAGGGAATTGCAAACTTTAGAAAATACTGTTGTCTCTTTGATAAACAATTTGTGAAGGAAATGAGCCCTGGAAGGTACATACAATAGTTGAGTTGTTAGAAATTAATCCCTGACACCTGGCGTTGTCCCCCTAAGACTAATGTTGAGAAATTTTCAGAAGTGCATTTAACAGCTGCATTTTAGCTTTTCACTTCACCATGTCATTATACTAAAACCTAGGACCGCTTTGGAGTTTGCCCTACTCCTGGTGAGAGGGCTTCCCCCGCCCCCTCTGCTCAGGCTCTCTGTCGTCCGCCCAGCACAGTTGGGGAGTGGGGCTTCTCCCCTCCCCCGGCCCAGCTGCTCTCTATGCAGTCTGTTCTACCGGCAGGGATTTAATTTTGGAGTTTGCCCTGCTCCTGGTGAGAGGGCTTCCCCCGCCCCTTCTGCTCAGGCTCTCTGTCGTCCGCCCAGCAGTTGGGGAGTGGGGCTTCTCCTCTCCCCCGGCCCAGCCGCTCTGTTTTCTCAGCGTGCAGCTAAGCAGGCCTTCTTGGTTAGGCTTGTCCTTCTCACAGTCGTACAATCGCCAGCCCAGGATTGATGCTTGGGACTGGTGCAGCGAGATTTCCCGGGGGGGGGGGGAGGAGGGAGGGGGGACCCGGAGGGGAAGCATATGTAAACCCATGGTGATATCATGACAATGTATGGCAAAAACAATAATAAAAAAAAAATAAAAAAAATAAAAAAAAAAAACTAGGACCGTTTGGTTGTTTTGCTATGAAAAATAGTTTTAATCATTGAAACTATAACCAGCAATCCCCTTTACTACCAGAATGGTGACTCTTTCACATCCCCTTTATGTCTTTAAAAACTTTAAAATGACATTAGCTTTTGAAAAATAATGTAAAAATGAATAATGAGGTAGTCAGCACTTCTGAAACCATGTTTCAAAAGAACAGAGATTTGAAAGAAAAAGCCTGCTTTAAAGTGCTAAGGAGCATTGCAGAGTGGCAAGAGGCCAATGCCTAGGAAAGGAGAGAGTAATTTAGTAGAATACAAAGGCTCTCCTTGACAACGAGACCATTTACTCTTTAAAATATTATAGCAGTTTGAATTGGGAGCTTTACCAGCGTTCACAAAGTGGAATGAGGGGTTGCAAAAGAAAGTGGTAAAAACCACCTCAGTCAAGACCCTTGTTAAGGACTCAACAGTCTTTCAGACCATCTCTCTGTCTCCTTGATCCGTCCTCTAATCCATCATGAACCACACTGCCAGACCAGTCTTCTTAAAACATTGCTTTCGTCATGTTAGTCTCGTGGCTACGTACTCACAGCAGGATGGATGTGTCAGTTCTGTCCAAGATGAACTGCAGATAAGGAGGTTAGTAATTAGGAGGTCAACAGAAAGAATGCCAGGTGTAACAGGGTAAAATTCACAAGAAAATTGTGGTGATCCTGATTTAAAGAGAGAAACAAATGAGAGGGGAATGTGAAGAAGGAAAAGAGACTGTGACAAATGGAAATGGACAAGGCTTGATACCTTTTGGATATGAGAAGCAAAGAAGACAGAAGGGCATCTGTGATGGTCTGGAGCCCTGAGAATGTCTAGCTTGGTACCACAAGCTGCTTATCCTGACAAGCATTTAGATGTCTTGCAGCTCAGTTTCTGCATGCCTAAATACAAGAATGATGGAATGTATAATTTCTTAGGTTGCTTAAGTTTTACAACTTGGGTTAGCTGTTAGAAAGGATTTTAAGCCTCTGCAGTTGAGCAAATAAATGGTGATAGTACAAAGAGCAGAGAAATCAAAAGGAGACATCCAAAAAAATCTGCAGAAAAGATAATTGGTTCTAAAATGGAGTCTTTACATGAGAGTGCTGATAGGTTTGTGGAAATATTCAAGAACACTTAAAAACTATTTCTTGGTATCACTGTGCTCCAGAACAAACATGCTCCTTGCATCCTTTGGTGAAGTTAATTCATATATGTGTTTAGTATGGATTAGAGAAAAAGTAAAAGACTGAAAACAAGAATGAGAAAGGACACCATTTAGAAATGATGGCAATTCAACATGCCAGTTCACTATCTCGTTAACACATGCCCAGAATGAATAAGACTTGTTAGATAAGAATATGCTGTAACTCAGTTTCATTTCCCTCTGGTCTCTCAGTTGTGAACAGTATTGTCCCACTGCACATGATTTTCTGTATTTTTCATACAACCATGGCATCTAAACTCAAACCGAGTGCAGTCAACCCCTTGCTATCTGCAGGAGATTGGTTCCAATGCCCTCACAGTTACCAAAATTCAAAGATGCTCATGTTCTTTATGTAAAAAAAAGGTTTAGTATTTGGGCATAACCTATGTACATCTTGCTGTATACTTTTAATCACCTCTAGATTACTTACAATAGCAAGTAGAATATAGATTTACTTCTCCAGAGGATACTGCTGACCCGGGGATTGAACTCGAGTCTCCTGTGTTTCCTGCGTTGCAGGCAATTCTTTACCCACTGAGCCATCAGAGACTTCCAAATGCTATTTAGATAGCTGTAAATGCTATGCAGATACTTGCCAGCACCCAGAAAATTCAGTTTTCACTTTGGGGAACTTTCTGATTTTTTTTTCTAAATATTTTCAATCTGCAGTTGATTGAACCTAGGGATATGGAACAGGTAGATCCCTAAGACTAGCTCATCTCATTCTCCATCAAGGAACTAATGATACTGCAAAGTAAAAGGAGATATGGCTGTACCTGTTTTATTGAGATATTGTGTTGGTCTCTAATGTAGTTCCCTCCACTGGGATCATCAGTGGTAGTTTAAAGGACTAGATATGGCTTTCCATAAAGATAACCATCCTACTTTATGCCTACAGTTCACAGAATCCAGGAAATAATGAAGAGGAGTCTGGACTGATTAGTACTAGGGAGAAGCTTTATGCTTTGAATTTTATTTCTAAGTCAGAGCTTAAATAATTGAGTGGAAAAAAGCAGTGTTTTTCAAGATTAGAACAAGCAGAAAAAATGAACTTGGTTCAAGTGTCTATGAGACCTTTGTCCAAAATAACTGGAATCAGGATTATATATGAGAGTTAGGCAAGGAATAAACCCAGCCAAGATGCATGCTCATCAGGGCTAAGGCACTAACCAAAATTAAGATCAGAGGAAAGAAGCCTAGACCAAAGCGGGGTCAGAAGAGGAAGTTAATGGTGCTCAGAATACCACACGGGGTGCAGTTGCAACTTTGGCTTGCTGCCCTTTTCTTTAATTCTTTAAGTAGATTGCTACCCACAAGTGTGTGTCTGTGAGAGACTCTGTTGCTAATATGTTCCCTAGTTGGAGGAATGTAGCTTACCCACAGGGCAGCAGTGGGCCAGCATACATTCAATCAATTTCAATGATGTTCATATTTAGACAAGTCTATAATGAAATAATTGTTACCAATAAAACATAATCTGCTTACACATATTTTCTTAATTGGTGCTCCCAACAAAGCCACTGTGAAGGTAATTTTTGAATTTTCTGTAGATAATCGAGGTTCATAGAGTTTAAAAAATACTTACTGGTTGAGTCACTAGGCTCTTACCTTCCATTGACTAAGTCTTTGCCTGCTAAACGTCCTTAACTTTCCCCCTGGTCCTCAGCCTTCTGTCTCATACTTTCCATGTATTATTTCACAGATAAGAATGTTTCATTCCAAACCAAGACCATGGATAACTTAATGTCTCATCTCTCCAGTGGCAAGGCTCACTCACTTGACCTTCCATGTTTCAGTCTTCTCTGTTACATGCCAGAGTTGGCTATAGGGAAATAAAGGTTACTAAGGTTTATTTCTCATTTTTTTGAAACCTGTATTCTATCAGGGACATCCACATGAACAAACAAAATTCTGTTTTACAGGGATTATGGGAAAAGACTTAGAACAACCGTTCTCAAATATTTTTCAGCCTCAGTTCAACCAAAGAGTAGAATACCATTCTCTCAGTAACAAATATTTAATTTTAACCCATACAGCTGCTGAGAAGTCCATCTGAAAAGCAAGAGTCATGAACCTACCCCTTCTTCATTCCCTTACTCCCAAGTCCCTCCCACTGAGCATCCCTGGTGTTGAAGTTGCAGTCAAGTAGAGTTGGTTGAGATGGGGAAGATGCAGTTACACCTGCCTTATGGGTTGATGACTGTTACATTCAAGTTTCATTTGAGAGATCAGTCAGTGTCAGCTTATGCCACTGAGTGAGGAGACAGGAAATAAGAGTAAAATTAGACAAGTAGAGAATCATGTAATGTCCCCAAGGATCTATAAGGAGTTCAAGATGACTAGAACAAGGAAGTATAGGAAGAAGTCCAAAAGATGAGACTGGAGGAGAAATCGTACCTTAGTGAGTTCTGGTATCCTGTGGGCTCTGAGGCATATTGAGTGTAAAAGATGACATTTTCAAGTTTGTGTTGTAGAAAATCACTCTGTTAATGATGTAAAAAAATGGACTGGCAAAAATTTTAAGAGATTAGTTAAGATAGTAAAGCCTGGGCTAGGGACCATCAATGGGAAAGTTCAGGAGATGGGCAACTATGTATTTTATACTTTTATACTTTAGAACAAATGGAGATGCATGTTAATAATTGATGGTGTTTCAAAAACATTGGTAGCCAAGCAGCAGTTGTAAGAGATTATAAGCCTGAATGCTTGTTAAACCTGGTTAAAAATTGCCCTGGAAAAGCAGAGTCATTTTATTTTTATTGCTAGTGATACGGCTGGACAGTTGCTCCAGTTTAGAAAAATAAGGATGATTTGAGGAAGGATCACACAAGAGATAGTAATGAAGCACTCTTATTCATAATACCCAATCACTGTTGCTCTTGATGGCTTCAGTTCAGTTCAGTTGCTCAGTCATGTTCGACTCTTTGCGACCCCATGAACCACAGCATGCCAGGCCTCCCTGTCCATCACCAACTCCTGAAGTTTACCCAAACTCATGTCCACTGAGTCGGTGATGTCATCCAACCATCTCATCCTCTGTCGTCCCCTTCTCCTCCAGCCCTCAATCTTTCCCAGCATCAGGGTCTTCTCCAGTGAGACAGCTCTTCACCACAGGTGGACAAAGTTGATGGCTTAAAGGACAGTAATTTGGAAAAATCTCCAGAAAATGACAGTTCTGAGTTGAACTGTAATTCTGAAAAGCTGGACACTGAATAATAATTTGTTTTGTTTATATTTTCCTTTTCATATGTAAGAAAAATATATATGACATATGACAGAAATCTATGCCACAGAGTTGCTTAAAGAGGGCCTTTCAATAAGTATAAAATTTAAATTCTAATTTCAAGGAGAGCATGGTGTCAGAGATTAATTTGTTTTTTCCCCAATGGTGTATAAAATAATATTTCATCTTATGACAGATAGTATCTTAGTTTTTATGAGATAAAGAATCAATAAATCTTTAGAAATTGCTAACTAATTGCCTGTGGGGACTGAGTCATCAATTACGCAAATATAAATACTCATTCATTGTTGACAATAATGGAAATCTTTTCCAGCAAATGAAGAAAGGGAAAAGAAAATATCCTGAATTACATCCTATATGCTGCAGGTGAATAAAGTGTATCATGGTCATCAAGAAAAGTGTTAAAATGGGTGTAAAATGCATCACATTAATCAGAAAAAGCAATATTGGTCATTGTATGTTTATCATTAAATTAAGTAATAAATGCAGAGTGTGTTTTTTAAAGTCTGAAAGGTGTACAGCTGTACTAGAGGAGAGGGAATTAAAATGATTTAGTTATTCTTTTACATTGTCTTAATATTTAATAATGCTAAAAAAGATTGATTATATAACCCTGCCCAATAACTGCCTTGGAAACATAGAAATAAACAGAAATATTATGGTTTTTTTTCAAGCTTATAGTCTTCAATTAATTTAACAACTCCTTCGTATATAAGCAGAGTCTACCAATTTTCTAATTTCTAATGGAAATCAGCAAGACTCCAAATATTACCAATTAAGCATCAAGCATCCACGTGTGGAAATAGCACATCTTTGTCCCATAATCATAAAGTGCTACTTTCAGGAAACTTGCTTATAGTTTTCATGCATTACTCTCCTGGTGTCTTCTCAGAGTTCTTTTTCACCCTGAATAGACTCAGTATGTTATCAGGTCAATTTTGGAGTGAAAATAACTGCTATGTATTTAGTAAAATCAGCTTTAACTCTCCTACCTGTGTGTCAGATTTCTTAAAAATTACTGAATACCATATATATATATATCTTTTAGAAAATTTGTGTTTTTTTTCTGTAATGAAATAATTAACTGAACCTAACTCAAGGGTATGTAGCCATATATTTTTAGACACAGATATTATTAAACTCAGTAAACTCCTTTTAGTATAATTATGCAAAGAAGTAAGAAATAAAACCATGAAAAATATAAAGACTTTTTAAGAGAACAAATGTTGAACTAGAACACATCTCACTTAATGTAGCCTGTAAAATTATATCCATTGTCAATTATATGTGGTCATCAATGTTCCAGACATTTCTGTGGATCTCCTGATGCCTTTGTCTCATTTGTAATGCCTATAGTCTAAAGACTCCTTTTTCATCAGGGGAACAGTTGAATAGCTGAGGAGGAACCACTTGGGGAGGATTGGGACTATTTTATACAGTGATACAGGGCTTCTAATCTTAAGATAATACCCTTTGAATACATTTTTTTTAATTCAAATACTAGAAGCACCTCTAAATCAACTGGGACAGGCCTCTGAATTCTCCTACAAAATATATACATTATATATATATGTTATTAATATTAATATATAGTTATATTATAGATTATATATAATGTATAATTATAATAGATTAATATAGTTATATATATTTATATGTATGTTATCAAGAACATGATATTTAAAGCAATTCACTCCCACAATGGATATCAAGCTCTACCAGGTGTTTCTAGGCCTGGGGAAGTTACTCTCCTTAAGATTTAATAAGGGTAAAATGGGATAATAGGAAGCCTCAACTCATGTTGCTGTAAATGTGGAGTTGTGTAATCATAAAAGCAGTAGAGTATGATAGTGCTAATTCTGACTTAGATCATGATCTTTGGGATGATTCTGAAGTATTCTGTGCCTTCGTTTCTTCATCTATAAAATGGGAGAAATAATTGTACCTATTCCTCAGTGGATTTTTTTGAGTATAAAATGACATAGTACTTGTAAAGATTAAATTTGATGATTAGTGTTATATCTGGCTCCTGGTAAGCACATTTAAATGTCAGCTAGGATTAAATGTAGCTAGAATTGCTGGCTACATTAGAGACAGCATAATCCAATCAGCTGTTACAGAAAGGGGTGAAGTCAAACAGCTCTTCCCTAAAATTAGATTTCCCTTCAGAATTACCTGCCTGCTCTTGCCCCTGTTGATGACTGCCTCTGACCTCCTCCTCATACAGCCTAACTAGTTTCTTCTGGATTTTAACTGATATCCATGAACCTGAAGTCTTGCCAAAAAGTCAATTATTTCCTTACCTACTGTGTTCTTTCCATGCTTCACCTTTTTTTGATTGTTGTTATTTAATCACTCCCAGACCTCTCCTTGTTAGGAAGCCTCTCAGTAACTATTACCCAAATATTTGACATTTGTATAGCACTTCACGGTATTTACCAAGCACTTATCTATTCACAAAGTGAGGCTATTAGGGCAGGATTTTTTTTTTAAGTTTGAAATAAAGCTTTATTATTACTTGATGGGTAAGCTCATTAAAGTGTATGTTTATCCAAACTTCTTAGAGTAATGGTAAAAATGTAAAGCAAGAAGACACAACCTGACAAAGAACACTTTGGGTGCTACCTGTGAAGCTTAAGAGAATATATTTTACTGCATTGCAGTCTTAAAAATTATAAAATATAGGTTTAATGAAATTAAATAACAAGCTCAGATGAGACAGATGAATTTTGGATGCATGTGTTCTAACTTTGGCTCAAGTTTGGCCTCAGTCCTTGTGTATCTCTCTTCTGATGAGACAAGTATAAGGGTGAAGTGATTGATACAGGGTGCTCAGGGCTGGTGCACTGGGATGACCCAGAGGGATGGAATCGGGAGGGAGATGGGAAGGTCCTGGAAGGGGAACACATGTATACCCATGGTGGATTCATGTCAATGTATGGCAAAATCAACACAATAATGTAAAGAAAATAAATAAACAAAAATAAAATTAAAAAAAGAACATATATGTGCATTATTGATTCCTGAATTTGTGAATATATACAGTTACTCCAAATTCTAGATGCACTTTGGAATTTAAGTTCCATGAGAAGGAAAACACAAAGAAAATAAATAACCTTTTATTGATAGGAAGAAAATACATGACTCATTTATATAACACTTTGCAGTTAATAAATCACTTTCTCAACCATTATCACAATTGAATATATTTCTTTACAAAGTTATTAAAGTCACATTATTTAGGAGTCAGAACATTTCAAAACACTTGGAGGCAGCGAGTTAGTATGATTGCTATGTAATGTGGTGGAAAGACATTTATTGATGAACATTTTGTGCCATTATTCTGTTCACAGAGGAGTGAAAGTATAAACTGCATGGAATTAGAGTCTTAGATTGGAGCAAATGAAACTGGAAAAATGCTTTGGAAACCCACTTACATAATCCTTTCCCATCTATTTATTTATTTATTTTCCCACATATTTAGTGTTTGAGATGTGTGTGTGGCAGGAGAGGTAGAGCATGAACAAGAAGGGAGAGAAAAATATGGGAAGAGGATAGGAGGGAAGCAGGATATCATACTGAGATAGCGGTGGTCTTTCTGAAGAAGGGTGTTGAGAAAAAAAAAATACACTTCCCTTCTGTACTCTGCAGTTTTCTTTCTTTTTTTTTTTGTACTCTGCAGTTTCTTGGAGCTCATGAGAGAATGAGTCTTTTGTGTTCTCAATTCTTGCTCTTTGTTACCATGACTATCAGAGCCCTTGACCTAGAGAATGTCTTGTGTACTCAGTCATGTCTGACTCTTTGCAAACCCATGGACTATAGCCCGTCAGGCTCCTCTGTCCATGGGGATATTCCAGGCAAGAATACTGGAGTGGGTTGCCATTTCCTCGTCCAGGTGGTCTTCTCGAGTTTCTCACATTGCGGGCAGATTCTTTCCTGCTGAGCCACCAATCAGCTGCTCTAGAGTGTCAGACAATAGAAGCTGTCTTAACTCCTTTTTCACAGGTTCAGTGGTGAACCACCTAAATGTTAAATGTCATCTCCAGCTACCACACCCTGTCTCCCCTCCTATCTTTTATTCCTTCCCATTCTTTCTTTCCTCTTCCGTGGTCTCTGCCCCATAATTATTCTTGTCCTGTATTCTGTGACCTACAGGTAACTTTTATGTCAAGTGCATGCATGACCTTAAGTATACTCTGTTCATCACTGACAGTGAACAACCATGTGTAATGGTTTTAATATTTCACATGTATTACTGCATTTGGTCCTTATTTTCAAACATGTAAGTTATGACATTATTACTGTTTATTACTGTTTTCATTAATATTTTGCTCTGACTGCTATTTTGTATTAGTTGGATGATGCATTTTTGTGAATTGAACAAGATCACCACATTGGAAGTATTAGAGTTCAGACTATTGGCTACTAAGAGATACAACAAGACAAAGGTTTGCTTTGTTAAATTAAGCAGCAGGAATGAAAAGACAATCTTTGTGTCAGTGAAAACTGAATATTAAAATGCTGATAACCTATTATTGGCTGTTGCAGCCTGTTTCAATGGCAGAGCTGCCCAGCTAAAACATTGTGTCCACATTGTGATATTTCTGGTGCAAAAACTGGCTCTCAGCTAGAGGTTAACAGGAGTTTCACAGTTCAAGTGAACAGAAGGGGAAGCTATCATCAATAATGTTAGCACCTTTTTGGTTATATAAAAAGACTGGCCTCGATGCAAGAAAAATCAAATTCTATTAAATTTATTTGAATAAATATTAATATATTTGAAATTATTTTAAATTGCAGATATAACACATGCTTATTATAAAAATGTTGAGCATTACTAAATGTATAACATAGGGAGTCTTCTCTCTTTCATCAAATTTTATTCTACAGAGGTAAGTATGGTTATCAATTTGGTGAATATATTTCTAGACATTTTCCATGCATATATAAGCACTCATGCATATGAAGGTCAATAGGAAGCTTGATAATATGAAAATGTGCTTTCTTAACATACTGTATTTTTTTATATATGCACATGGGTATTTAACTCATTTACTTTAATGATTGCATCACTTCCATTGTGTAATATTCTATAAGTCATTCAATCAGTATACTGTTACTGAATATTTAGGTTACCTAGCTTTTGTTGTTAGTACAAAAAGTTACAGTGAACATGCTTATACAACATTTAATCATGTCCATTTATCTTTGGATAACTCAGATAAGTGGAAATTATGGTACTGGGATAATCACTAGTATTTTAAATATGTTGGTAAATTCTTAAGATGCTGCTTGGAATTCAGTCTGTGAAGACATAATGTACACACACACAAAATAGTATTTTTACAATAAAAGTATTTTTTTTTTATCATTGCAGACAGATCAAACTTTCACCAAAACTGGTTTGATTCTGTTTCTTCCTTTAGGTGCAAAGTTCCATATACCTAACAGTTTTAGTTATCCTCTCTGTGGTACAATAAAACAATGTGTCAAACCAGACCATATGTAATTCTTCAAAGTATGGAACTATCTAAGATGGAGAGTGATCATTATGTGTGATAGTTGGTCTCGTTTTGGGACAAGGTCCTTGAGTCTTGGCTCTTTGATGCCGTCTTAACCAGTATGGTAATCCTTTAACCTTTCTCTCACAGCCTTTTTACTACAGACAGTGGAATGTTTTTAATAGGAAGTCTATTCCCCATTGAAATCATTCCTTTTCTCCCTTTTCAGAGCTGGTCGGGGACTTTATGGTATTGACAGTATGCCAGATCTCCGCAGAAAGAAAACTCTACCTATTGTACGAGATGTGGTAAGTCACTCCTTTTTAATTCATTTTGACTGCATGCATTGTCTTTATTAGATGTCATACTGTCCTTCTTGTTAAATGTCTAGCCTGTAAATATTTCATAGCATAAAACACAGAAGAAGCTGAATGCTAGCAGCATTAGGCTTATTATTACTTTGAAGGCTATTAGATGGAGGAATTAGCTCTAACCTTTTGACAGCTGTTGATACTAGGTGAAATTACAGATTGAGTTAAAATAGTGCTATAATTGAGCAAAAAGGAAGTCACACAACATACCAAGTGGGCTTCTGCACTTGGGCTTTGATGTGCTCAGTTTTGTAAATGACCATGAGTTTGATTTGCAGTGGAAGGCTGGATTTGAAGTCTTCACCTTAACCCTATGATTTTTAGCATTTTATAAACCAAGCAGACAATGTTAATCAGTTCTTTATTCTTTTATGTTACAATCAAATCTAACCAAATTAATAAGCTGTTTCACTCTCCAAAGAAAACCATGGCTTCCAGGTCATTAAAGCCTATATTAGCCCTGAACATAACTCTGAATAACAAAATCTCCTATAGGGAAATATGCTGGAGACTGCTGAGAAATGAAAAGAATTAATAATAGTCTGTATTAAAGTCTAAAAAAATAGCCCATCAACAGGAAAAAGAAATGTTTTCTGTCATTCACAGCATTTTCATGTTTTGGATGCATATTCTTAATGGTTTATTACATGAAAATATATTTCTCCCAGAGAAACTGAAGTTTCCCTTTTACAGCCATGTACACAGATTCTTGATACTGGTAATTTTTAATTTTGCTGTGAAAACCTTTATCTGAAGTTCATCACTTTAGCTTTAAATTAGAAAAGATAAAATCTTTCCTGGAAAAATCTTATGGTGGAAAGCATGAGATGTCTGTACAGCTAGCTCAGGTTCCTGCCATTGTAGTGTGACATCATTTTTTAGTATTAGGCTTATTTAACATTATTATGTTCTTTTCTCATATGTCTAATTATTTATATTTTATTTTCTCTATCACTTGGACTTTTCAGGCCATGGTAAGTGATTTTAAATTTATTTAATTAATATTTGGCAAACTTCTCAAATGTATACTGCTCTTATTCATGTGATCAAAGAGAGCATGGTGGGGAAATAAAAAGACAGAGAGGTCAGCTGGCTCTGTATCAGTGGTCATGTTTTATGAAGGCATGTGATTATGGTCATCTTGGAGAAAGGCAATGTTTTAGAAGTCTCATGCTAGCCTAGAAACCTTGGGTTACTCAGTCTTCCTTACTGGGCCTCAGTTTTATCATCTGTAAAATGTAGGGTCTAGGTTTGATGATCTAAAAGGGACTTTATTAGCTTTAATGTTCTGTGATTTCACATTCTGGATGAATTGGCCGACTACTGAATATAGTAGGTCCATGTTACCCAAAGTGTGAGCAGTGATAGCCTATACTCTTATATTTTCATCTTTTGCTGAGTTATAGGTAAATAACAGCCACCTCATGTATCAGTAATTCACAATTGGCTTTTTTGTTTGTTTGTTTTAAGACCCTGGCTGCCCGGAAATCTGGACTCTCCCTGGCTATGGTGATTAGGACATCTTTAAACAATGAGGAATTGGTAGGTGCAGAGTCAGCTACTAACTATGCATTGATCATAGTCGGGGGAAAAATATTCTGCTTGGGCCGCTTGTTTTTTATGTTTATTCCAAAGTTCTAGGAATAACTGGGAACATGCAGAAAGTCTCACCCTGAACAAATTTCCTCAAAGCCTCAGCTGCACTATCATACAAATTATCCTGTGTTGCTCAAATATTCATGTACCTTCCCATCTTTACAAATGCTATTTCATCCAAACACGGTTTGTTTGTTATAATCTACCTGAAAATTCCTGCTAAATTTCTACATAGTCCACATGTTGCCTCATTTTCGAGGCTTTCCCAAACACCTCCCTCCTCTTTTGGCTCAGTTATTTGTTTCTTCCTCTGGGCCTTCCTAGCATTTAATCACAACCTCCAGAGGATGGTATGGTTAAGAGTGAAGGCTGCTTGGGGTGAGTCCCATTTGGACTGCTAAATTAGCTTATTATATCTGGCAAGTTATCTAACTTCTCTGGGCCTGAGTTCTTTCATGTGTATAGTGATATGATAATAATACAGAAGATGAAGGGAATGGATAATTATTTAACATGCTTGCGCAGCCTAGGGTACAGTATACAATAAATATGAGCTGGTGCTTTTATTAGTTTTGTTAGTACAATTTGATTATTTTGCATAAGCCTTCCCCTTTGACTCCATGAGGATAAGAACTGTATCTTGTTTGATGTTCTTGTTAAATGTTTTCATCCCTATTGCTTACTACATAGCCTGGCATGAAATAGATGCTTTGTCAATTCCTTATTGAATGTAAGAATCAATGATTAGAAGGTAGAAATAGATGGCAAATATCTAGATCAGGAATTCTTGAATTTGAGTTTGTGTGTGTGTGTGTGTGTGTGTGTGTTGTTCAGTCATGTCCTGCTGTTTGCAGCCCCATGGACTGTAGCCCGCCAGGTTTCTCTGTCCATGGAATTCTCCAGGCAAGAATACTGGAGTGGATTGCCATTCCCTTCTCCAGGGGATCTTCCCAACCCAGGGATCAAACTCAGGTTTCTCCTGCACTGCAGGCAGATTCTTTACCATCTGAGCCATCTAGAATCACCTCAGGGAGCTTTCAAACCCTGATGCCTAGGTCTCACTCCCATGAATGATTTTAACTGGCTTCAAGTGTAACCTGGATAGAAGGGTCAAAAAACCCCAGAAAACAACTCCCAGGTAATTCCAATGGGCAGTGGATGTTGTGCCATGGTACCTGAATCCTGCCAGCCACTACACTGGGGCTTGTATCCAAGAAAATTTATCTGTGCCCTCCTTTATTGCAACTGTGTAGTCTACCTCCTCCAATTTTAGAGGCTTTGTCTTTCTAATAATAAAGAATAAAAACATGCCCACTATTATTGCTTCTTGTAAATTTCTATATACTTCACATGTAAACACCATTATTTACATTTATATTTCTCATTTTCTTTCATTGTCATCTTCCACCCAAAGCCAACCTTTCCTAGGTCTCCATCAGCAAACCCCTCTCAACCCAATATGTATCAGCAGTAGTACATATATGTTTGAATATCTGGGTGCTACAGCATGTTCAGAACATTTTTTATTGTGCCATGGTATTCTTAAAACATGACTGTTTTCCCAGGGGCTTATTTTCATCTGTTGGGTTATGATGCCATGTCATACTTCCAGTGTAGTTTGGATACAAGAGTAAATAAGCATTATCTGATATATGAAAAAGCCTCGTATTGCTTACTGAATCTCAGAGTATCCAGTCTTTTGCTTTAGAGGAAATAATCAAAATGGAAGGTTTTTACTGATAGACTTCTAGACTATTTTTATGTTTTATAATATGGACTTTGGTTTAAAGCACATATACTCACCTCTATGAAAAGTTAAGAGGAAAGCAATAGAAATTAGGGGCATGCCACTACATTTTTTGAGGCTCTGACAGAGAGTGCACCCTCACTAAATGGTTAAAATAGCTATTGATCAACTGTTCCTTTACTTAAAAGTATTCATTTTCTTTAGTTTCAGAAGGCCTCTGTAAAAGATTTTTTTGTGTAAGTGTTGGGTGGATGAACCAAGCCCAATAGTTCCTGCTAAAACTCATAAAGCCCAATTCCCTATGGCCAGTGTCTCAAAAAGCAAATGAAATATGAGTTCCGTACAACAGGCATTTACATATTAAATGTCATTCTTGACAAGCTGTCACATTAAGTCATTACATGGGCAACTAATATAAATACTGGAGTGAATAATTTCTAGTTCCCTGTGCCACAAGTCCCAGGCACCCTCAATGTGAAGCATGAAATATTTGCCTTTACATGAAGAAAAATGACTTGGCCATGTGGAAAATGGTAGCCCTTCTATTTTAATAGCCCTATTCTATTTGAATTAAAGAGATGTACAGTAAAAAGCTCAGTCATCTGTTCCAAGGAAGTAAAGTGTTATAAAATCTGATGCAAGCTGACAGTGGGTAGGCCAGCACCATCTCCATTGACACACAGTTGGCAGTGGGCAAATCACTGCCAGGTGCTCCATCCGTCACCAATTCCCACTCACCATGAGGAGCTACTGGGGTTGATTGAGAATCTCAGTCTAATTAGCCCTTAAGGCCTGCAATTTCTAAATAGTCCAATCTGGTTGAATAACACAAGACAGAATAACAATCTGTTATTCATGCACAGTAATCTGTCTGGCACTATACTGCTTAGCTTTGTGCTTGATTTCTCAGTGATAATTTCCTAGGTTTGGACCCAATAGTAGCACAATCAAAATAAATCCACTCAACATTTCAACAAATATGAACTGTCTACTATGTTTCAGATTTTGAAAATAAGGCAGAGAACGATTCATCTAAAAATCCCTGCTGCCATGATGCTTATAATGTAGTGAAAGGAGAGCTGAGGTAACAGCCACCCAAGGACTGTCGCTATGGTTCTTAATAGAAGCTCTTAGTTGGTGGCGTATTTGAATTAAGACGGGCTTAGATGATGGTTATGGGAAACTCAGAGTGAAGAACCCAAATCACCAAGGCTAAAGAGATTCTTGAACATGGTTTGTTCTATCTGGGTTGATGGCCATGGTTAGAAGGCTGGCCTAAGGGCATGCTTATAGAGTGTGTGAATTCTCAATAAGTGTTGATTTGTCTAGGGATATAGAGGTCCTTCTTCCAATACAGGATTCAGGCCAAAGTAAAAGGACTGGCAAGAACTAGGTGTGAGAGTGATCAGGAAATCAGACCTGGGTCCTATTCCTAGCATAACACTAGGATACATGGGAGAAGGAAACAGGTCAGAACGACCTGCCTAGTATCTGGGATTCAGTCTGGAAGTTGTAGGCTCACAGTTCACCCAAGGAGTCTGGGGTCCTGCTCAGAAACAAGAATCCTTTCAAACCACATGAATGATTGTTAAAATGATGTAATCTGAGTGTGAATCTCAGTTCTACCTCTTACTGCTTTTCAGAACTCATTTCTTTTCATTACACTTTTATCTCCCTGAGACTTGTTTACCTCATCCTTAAATTAATGCAATAATACTTATTTCACAATGAGTGAGAATTAAGGAAATGTCTTGCCAGGCACAGCAACAGCCATCAGGGCAGTGAGGTAGGAACTTAAGGTGAAGAATGCAGAGTGCATGCCGAGCCCTGTGCATCCCTGTGGGCTTTGCAACTGAGGGACAGGTTGGAGGGAGTATTGACAGGGGCTTCATTACAAGTAGTGTTGCTATTGGTCTTGCTTCTTGCCGTCTTCAAGAGCATGGTCCTAGGCTTCAGAAAAGTGTGATCCAGGTCCGTCATTTATTAACTGAGGGAACTTGGGCAAGTTACTGAAATTTTCTTGGCTTCAATTTTCTCATATGTTTGCTAATTATGTAAAATGTTTTCACCTATATAGTAAAATGGCTTATGGTTTACCATGTCTTTGAACAATCATGGCAACAATAATAAATTAATTTTGTTAAATAAGCTAGGGAGCTTTCCTTTTTATCACTTCTCTGGGATGATCTATGTGAAATGAGTGTTGTTGTACCTTGAAAGACTGACAAAATTTGCCTCTTAAAACCATCTTGTAGTTTTGTTTTGGGTTTTTTTTGTTGTTGTTGTTTTATTTGAGGGTAGCTATTTGACTGCTTAATCAATTTATTTATTATAAGAGTTCTATTCCTGTTATTTATTTAAACATTTGTTCCTTGAGTCAATTTTGATCATTTATATTTTTCCCAAAGGTTGTCTTTTTTTCTAAATTTTTAGATTGAATACCATCAAATTGTTCATATAATTGTATCATTCATAAAAGCCTGAGCTGTTTTTATCTTATTTATTTGTACTTTTTTT
>ML664175.1:7701152-7712049 GCA_007570785.1 Antilocapra americana
CCCCCTCCCTCCTCCCTCCCCCCCGGGAAATCTCGATGCACCAGCCCCGAGAGTCAATCCTGGGCTGGCGATTGATTAGACATATGATAATTAACATGTTTCAATGCATTGATTTGCTTTCTATTTAATTATTTCTGCTCTTGTCTTATTTGAATTCATCTTCTACTGTTTATATTTATCCTAAAGCTATTTTTCTGACTTATTAAGTTGAATATGTAGTTTGTTAATTTTTATTGTTGCTGTTAACTATTGTTATTGTTCTGTCGCTAAGTCCTGTTTGACTCTTTGCAACCCCATGAACCACAGCATGCCAATCTTCCCTGTCCTTCACTATCTCCCAGAGTTTACTCAAACTCATGTCTGTTGAGTCAGTGACGCCTTCCAACCATTTCATCCTCTGTTGCACCTTTCTCCTCTTGTCTTCAATATTTCCCAGCATCAACACCTGTATATACATCACTTAGCTTTGAAAAGAAAATATTTCAGCCCTCTGTTTATTCCTTTCTCATTTTCTTCCTCCTTCCAAACTTCAAAGATTTTATATCTGTCATTTTATTGCTTTTGTTTATATTTTTAACCACATGTGTATAACCTGATTTTCTTTTTGTCTTTTCTAACTTGTTCATTTAAAACTATCCATTTTCCTCTTAGCACACTTTAGCTGCATTGTACAAATGTTGATATTTTGTGGTTTTATTGTTGTTTAGATGGAATTGTTTCATAAGTGGCCCAGTGATTAATATTTTGACTCGTCAGTTATTTGGAAAATGTTTGCATTAATATTCCAAAGATAAGGGCTTTATTTTGTTACTGAATTGTATTCAGAGGAGATGGACTATACTTCAGTCTTTCTTACTTAATTGAGGATTGCTTTAAAGCTTAATACATGATCAGCATTGTAGATATCCCATCTGAGCTTTTTATGTTTTAGTACCTAAGTTTTGGGACTTCTATATCCCTAATAATTTCTTTCAACTTTTGCTAGTGATCCTAATAATCTTTTAAATGCTTTTTCCTTAAAAATACTCTATGTGATATTAATACAGCTACACTAAATTTTAGTTCAGTTGGTAAAGAAACCTCCTGCAGTGTAGGAGACACCAGTTCAATTCCTGGGTCAGTAAGATCTGCTGGAGAAGGGATAGGCTACCCACTCCAGTATTCTTGGGCTTCCCTTGTGGCTCAACTGGTAAAGAATCCGCCTGCAATCCAGGAGACCTGGGTTCGCTACCCACTCCAGTATTCTGGCCTGAGGAATTCCATGGACTATAGTCCAAGGGGTTGCAAAGAGTTTGAGATAACTGAGTGATTTTCACTTTCACTAAATTAGGTTAATATCCTCCTTAATAGAACCTTTTCTAGCCCTTTATTTACATTTTATTGTGTGTTTATTCATATCTTATATAAAAACAACTTGATTTTAAAGTTTAATTTCAGAATTTTCCTTTTTATGGCTGAATTCTATTTTCTGGGTGAATTAGTTCTATTACTTTTTTTTTTTTTAATTTACTGTTTCTCTTCATTTTACTGTATTTCCTTTCTAGGTTTATTTTCTGCAGATTGAGTTTTCTTTACTTTCCCTGTTTTCCATTAAATAGATTGAAGTTATCTATAAAGTAGATAATTTTTTAAATAATTAAAATACTCTTCAAATTTTAAAGTTGATCAATAATCATGTGTTAAGTATATATATACATACACAGACACACACAGACACACACACACACACACACACATACACACACACACTCATATATATAAAGATCAGAAAGTGCTTAGGCTTTGGTTACTACTCTCAGTGCCCACATTAGGTAGGAGACAAGTCTGAATTTCATGTCTGAAAATGATATGAAAAGCCGAAGGTCAAAAGCCCATGGACTTTAACTAGATTCCAAATATATCTACTTGGTTTCCAGAGATCAACTTTTGTAATTTTGTCATTAAGTTCCTTTTCAAAAACTTTTTGAAATAACTGGGAAATTGGTTCCTTTTGAGCTCCTTCTATATAGTAAAATGTTTAAATTTTTTCCCACAAAAAACAGTAAAATGTTTTTTGTTTTTCTGGCTAGGTTGCCATATTAGTTTTTCAATATGCAGGATTAGTATAGTAATATTTCTAGAAGATTGTTGGGGAAATCAAATGAGATAAATTGAGAGCACTTCAACCATTTTGGACACATGGTGAAAAGTGAGTGTTACTTGCTCAGTCATGTCCAACTCTTTTGACCCCATGGACTGTAGCCCACCAGGCTTCTCTGTCCATGGAATTCTCCAGGCAAGAATCCTGGAGTGGGTTGCCACTGTCTTCTCTTGGGGCTCTTCCCGACCCAGGGATCAAACCTGCATCTCCTGCATTACAGGCAAATTCTTTTACTGTTTGAGCCACCAGGGGAGTCCCTTGGACACATAAATATGTAGTAAATATTAGTTATTATTTTTATGATTGTCTGCTTTCACCACACAGCTTTACATAGATGCATGAGTGACTTTCTTAGTTACAAAAGAGAACAGTAGAATAAGTTCCCTATAAGAGAGATGCTCACCCCTTTGCCTCTTTTCCTTTTATAATATCCTAATCCTTCTCCCTCCTCTTTCATGACCTCTATCAGAAGATTTATAAAAACTCAGTCTCTGCCCCAAATGATGAGAACTAGAGCTTTCCACATTAAAATGTCCAACGTTTCCCCCAGTGGATAAATTCACATTATTTTTAGCTTCTTATATTTATTTAATAAGTTACTCATCTTATACAACTTTCTTTATATATATATATATATTCATCGAAAGTTTGAATTGGAGAAAAACTGGTACTTATAGTACATGACAAATTTGTCCCAATGTATAGCAAAACCAACAAGATAATGTAAAGAAAAAAATAATTAATTTTTAAAAATGCCAAGATCTTTCAAAACTAAAAAAAAAAAAACTAATTTGTTATCAGATCAAGTTCCTTGTCATATATTGGCATGAAACAAAATTATCCTTTAAAGTGTATATCTTGTGTTGTCCTCTTCTTCAATTATTGAATCATCTGTTTTATCACTGTTCTACCTTCTTTATTTGGACTCAGTCTATTAGTTACTTAAGTCAGTGGTAATGTGAGTAAAATAAATTACATAAAGTGTTCCATGTAGAGGCACATAACTTTTAGTCTCTGTACTTTCTGCTATAAAAATTTTGCCTGAGTAATTTTAACTTCTAGTGTCAATCTTATGTAATGATTAGTCTGATTAAAAAATCAGTCATGAAATTATGTCTGTTTTTATGCTCAGGAACTTTATTCCACCATTTTTCTGTCTTCATAACAAATTTCAAAGGTCACATTCTATCTAACCTTTGCTCTGCAAATCTTGTTGATGCTTTTGTCCAGAAATAGCAAAATGATACACAGAGGGCAGTAAATAGATTTCTTTTCTAAAAAGCGTTCATTAAGCACATGAAATACACTTCAAAACAGAAAGATTACTTTTTCCCTAGAATTATCAAAATGTGATTGTTTTTAAGTATAGGGAAATAATGGTTTGCATATTCCTATGAGGGAGTATGAAAAGAAAAATAGAATTTTATTAGTTAAGTCACTGGTTAACATGGGGGGTAGAGGGGCAGAGAAAAGGTATGTGGCAAACAGAGGCAGCCAAGCTTTGTTCCTGTTGTAAGTGTCAACAGTTGGTATGGAATTTTGGTGGCCCCAAAACACTGGTAATTGTTCTCGGTAGGAGGCTTGATTGCTTTATTTCTTGGACTCATTCTAATTTCCCCATATAGCTGTCAATAGGGAAGGCAATTCCAGAGTCCTAATTGTTCAAGAAGTGATTTAGTAGAGCAACTTGCTTTAAATTCCAATTTCTCAGAGCAGGAATTTTTAACAAAATCTATGTCTAAAATATGAGCATCTTCCCCTTTGTAGTCCATAGGTCATACTTGGTTACTAAGTCTTAACTGAGTGAAAGTGTTCCTAGTTCTCATTTCTACAGATTAAGGCATGGTTGAAACACAATATAATTGCCTTATTTTCTGGAATCACTTCAGTAGTATAAAAGTAATGTTTGGTATTTTTTACTTCTCTGCAAAAGCCTGATATCCTGGCTTTAAATATAAAAATTACTGGAAGAATATGGGTCAAACCATGCCCAGCTTTGAAAGATTAAGCTAATTTTATTTTAGTGCTTTTTCAGTTTATAAATTACTTTTGAAGTGAGCATAGATTTTATTATTATCAGAACATACATTTTAGCTAATAATATTACATTGACTGTACAAGTTTTGAAAAGTTTAGAAACATTTTAAATAGATTAGTGGCAAGTCTCCCAAATTGATGAATCCACTCTGCCCCTCAGTCCTAATTTCCAATAATTAGGATTCTGCTTGTTCTTCGAACCATCTTCTCCATATGTCTGATGCCTTATTTACCTAGGCCAGAAACCCTCTCTTGATAACATAATTCCCAGTTCCCATCCTTTCACATCAGCTAGCATCCTTACTCCTTGGAAGAAAAGCTATGAACAACCTAGACATATTAAAAAGCAGAGACATTACTTTGCCAACAGAGGTCCTTCTAGTCAAGGCTATGCTTTTTCCAGTAGTCATGTATGGATGTGAGAGTTGGATGGTGAAGAAAGCTGAGCACCTAAGAATTGATGCTTTTGAACTGTGGTGTTGAAAAAGACCCTTGAGAGTCCCTTGGACTGCAAGGAGATCCAACCTGTCCATCCTAAAGGAGATCAGTCCTAGGTGTTCATTGAAAGGTCTGATGTTGAAGCTGAAACTCCATTACTTTGGCCACCTGATGCGAAGAGCTGCCTCATTGGAAAAGACCCTGATTCTGGGAAAGATTGAGGGCAGGAGGAGAAGGGGATGACAGAGAATGAGATGGCTGGATGGCATCACTGACTCAACGGACATGGTTTGGGTAGACTCCAGGAGTTGGTGATGGACAGGGAGGCCTGGCGTGCTGCGATTCATGGGGTCGCAGAGTCAGGCACAACTGAGCGACTGAACTGAGCATCCTATTAGCTGCACCAAGTCATCTTTCTATCTACTCTGAGTGCTTGTATGCGTGTGTATATATGTGTATATATTTTCTCTTCCCGTTAATCCAATTCTTAATCCAAGGTAAGTGGCAGACTTCCATTTCCCATGGCTCATTTTAGGGTTTTCCTTTGTTTTCTTCTCTTTTGTTTTTATTCAGTGCCCCGTATCCTAAGTTTTCACCTTATTCCACAAAAGCTATGTCTTTGTAATCTTATTTGATCTGCTCTTATTTTGCTGCTAAAAATACACTCTTTCCCTCAGTATACCATATTCCCCTGAGATGATCATATCAGATGTATTTTTCCATGCTTTCCTAAGATATTCATTTCCTGAATTTCTGTACTGACCATCATTCTATCTTATGCTTTGCTGGAATAAAAACTATTTTCATAAACCATTTATTTTAGAGTGATTTTCAGCTTTAATAAACACATGCCCAAATCCCCAAAATCAAGAATGAAAGACTCATATGATCATTTTCTTGAAACTGGGGACATATACCCTCTAGTGAATTATCTTATGTTTTTGTCCAGCTTCTATAGCTTTCAAATGTTATGGTTTATTTTAATGCCCTATTCAGTTGATTTTTGATGTGCTATCTGATACATTTTCCATGTTTCTTCTTTTTTGAAATTAGCTTCACTTTTCAGGAAATGGACCATGCCTCTTTAACTAAACCAAAACAAACATTTCAATTTCAGTGAAACTTTCTCAGCTGTCTGTCAAAACTGTCGTTCACTTGTTTTCCTTCAACATGTGTAATATTTTAGCAAGTGTTCTTTATATTAATACTCTTACTACAGCCTAAAGATTTAGAGGACTGACTGTATATCACTTGAATTCAATAAAAAGGAAATGGACATAAGGGATTAGATAAAATGTGTTAATCATTAAATTTAAATTATGTGGATAAATTCATATTCAAAAGTAACTGCTTGCCTAACTCTAGGCTTCCCTGACAGATCAGTTGGTAAAGAATCTGCCTGCAATGCAGGATACCCCAGTTCTATCCCTGGGTCAGGAAGATCTGCTGGAGAAGGGATAGGCTAACCACTCCAGTATTCTTCGGCTTCCCTGTGGTTCAGCTGGTAAAGAATCTGCCCAACTCTTCTAAGTTAATATGTATCTCTCTCTTTTCTTGTGTTCAGTAGCAGACTCTGTTCTGTTTCTCAGTGTTCCAGTTAGAATTGTATTTTCCCCCACTAAGACAACAAATTATGCAATTGCAAATATACTTGAACTCCATTCTTGTTTTTTTTTAGCTATACCAACAGTTCTGTACTATACACACACACAAATCACACAGTCCCCCAGGCCCTCAGCTCAGTTAGAACACAAAACTGTCTATGTAGAACTAATGATATATCTCTTATGCCAAGAATCATTCAGTTCACTTCAATGATATTGCATATCACTCTGCTAGGCAGTAAAGGGGATGCAAAGATGAATAATACATGCTTCTAGTTCTAATAGAACTCTTAACAGCTCTTTTGAAGACATGACATCTTCATTACAGAATGAAACCAAGAGATGTATTGACTCAGATTATCTTTATTGAAAAGTGATGGATCCACCTGTTCTATGTAAATCCTAACACAGGGGTCCCTTACTTGAGAAGTTCCCATATTTTGTACACACTTTTGGTCTGTTAGACTCACTTGAAAGGTAAAGAACTTTGATCAGACCCTCATTGAGTAGCAAGTCTGGATCTTGCTTTTCAAAAAATAGAAAAATTTTTTGTGAAGATTAGCTTCCTGGTAGGGAAACTCCTTGTACCATTACCAGACATATTCTAGGGAAATGCCTGGCGATAAAAGGAAAAGTGCGGTTTCCATACTTCGGAATTGAAGAATAATAGAAAGGTACCTTACCAAAGGTATCTCCCCACATTTCAACACTGTGGGGAGATACTCTGAAATGAAATTTAAGGATGATTAATGAAAAAACACAAGCACTTCCCTTCTAGTGTTGCTAGATTCCTACAGGGTTTATGTAAACAACTATTCATCAGGCATCAGCTGGTTGTGGGGAATTATTTGTAAATGTAGTTTCAGAGAGTGCTGGTCTTTCTCCCTAGTGAGTCACCAGCAGAGTGGGAAATGAGAAGCAAAGAGACTCATCTAAACAAATCTGTAGTATGAGCACTCATACTTAGCATTTATTCAGTGTTTGAAGTCTATGGGCTATAATTGTTACTATCACACAGTTTGATCATCAACACACAGTAGACAGGTAGACTTAGAGAACTTAAGTCTCTGCATAGATTATGAGACTCTTAAGTAGCACAACATTCATTTCATGCCATGGAAATGTTTGGGTGTACCCTAACACCCAAAGAAAAGACAGCTCCTGCCTTCTGAAGCCCATTTCAACTGTCTTGCAACAGAGCCTGTGCTCAGGAACTCAGGCCTCTGGGATCCTTGTTCAGTGCTCACTTCACCAATGGCTTCCATGTACTGTTAAAAATTATCTCCATTCAGTCATCTGTAAAGATGTGGATGGAGCTAGAGTCTGTCATACAGGGTGAAGTCAGAAAGGGGAAAACAAATATTGTCTATTACCGCATATACATGGAATCTAGAAAAATGGCACAGATTAACATATTTACAGGGCAGGATTAGAGATGAACACATACAGAATAAACAAGTGGACATGGTGGGGAGAGGAGTGGAATCAGTTGGGAGATTAGCACTGACATATATACACTACCATGTGTAAAGTGATAGCTAGTGGGAACCTGCTGTGTAACACAGGGAGCTCAGCTCTGCGATGCCCTGATGGGTGGGATGGGGTGGTGAGGGAAACCAAAGAGGGAGGGGATATATGTGTACAGAAAGCTGATTCACTTTGCTATACAGCAGAAACTAACACAACATTGAAAAGCAGTTATATCCCAATAAATTAAAAATATACATATCTCCCTTTAAGGCAGTGAGAGCAGTTCCCTGTAGAAAGATCTACAGAAGTAGACTTTGGAACTGGGGAGGGGTGTCATGTTAGAGAGGATGTCATCTTAGAATCAGGGAGGTGAGGCCTGGTTAAGATACAGAAGAGGCATGAGGGGTGTTTGTAAAGGTTTAAAATCAGCATTGAGAATACTTTCCATGACTTAATAATTTTACCAAGAACCAACTTAGACCAAGGATAGTAATACAAGTTCCTTTTGACTTTAAAATTTATGTTTCCTGACTATCTATCTAAAGCCATAGACTAGATTGGCCCTGAGGATTAGCTCCAGCAGTGAGCATGGTGTTCCTCATCCTGTGCTCATGAAGTATCAGGATAGAGGCTGTAGTCATTATCAAGAAACCAGAGCTCTGTGCTGCCGTGAAAGAACCTTGCACAGCAGTGGAGCCCAGTCGAATATGAGTTTTTGTATTCAAATTACTGAATTGGGCCCTGGAGCATCGAAGGAAGAATACTTGAGCAGAGTCACTGTGATAACTATCATCACTTAAATCAATGATTAACGAGTCCTCTCAAAATAGCATTTTCAGGAAAAAGTGATAACATGGTTTGTTTTATGTTGGACTTCTCCAGATCCATTGATGTACCTTACATTGGTAACTTCTCTCACCTTCCCAGAAAATACATGTCTTCAAGAAGACCCTACAGGCACTGATCTACCCCATGTCCTCCACCACCCCACACAACTTTGAGGTCTGGACCGCTACGACACCTACCTACTGTTACGAGTGCGAAGGGCTCCTATGGGGCATTGCCCGGCAAGGCATGAAGTGTTCGGAGTGTGGAGTGAAGTGCCACGAAAAGTGTCAGGACCTCCTGAATGCCGACTGTTTGCAGAGTGAGTACTCAGGTGAAGAAGCAGGTGTGCAGAGCTGGTCTCATCCTATGTGTTTTCAGCTCTTGCTAATTCTCAACAAATCCTATCCAGTCACACAAAGTTATACACACTGCCCATCAACCACCTAACTGACTTTGTTGACCCTGGCACTGTCAGATTCCTCAGAATAACTACTTAGAGTTCAGTGGCCCTTGGCCCAAGTAGAAAATTTCAAAGTGACTTCCAATCTGGAAGTCTTTTCCAAGCCTGCTTGACTTCTGCTTTCTGGAAGCAAGTGCCATGCTCTCCTGTAGCCCCTGTGCAGACTTTGAAATTGGCAGGTCGTGTATCTGAATGTCAAAGACAAATCTAACTTACCAGATAGGTGATCTGGAAAAAGTTTTTCTAACTTCTCAGGGCTTCAATTTTCCTTACTTCAAATAAATAGGAATAACAAAATTTACCTTGGTGGGTTATTTTGAAGACTAAATGGAAAAGTTGCTGCTGAGAGTCTGGCACATAGTAGATGCTCAGTGAATATGGATGGCCTCTCCATTCTTTTACATTTCTGAATAAGTACATGTCACTTTGACTTTTATAACAGGTTATCTTAGATTTTTCATTTCTGAAAAAGGAAAACTCTTTATACTGGTACTTTAAATTACGTCCTGAAATGCCAAAACTCTAAAACATGTATTATTAACTTTTCACTGCTGAATTGATTTCTCTGCTGACCTTAAATAACTAAAATAGTACTACTGAAGAACTCTATTTAAACATGGATTTTCATTTTCAAATGATGTGTTTTTCACATTAATATCATCCCCTTTGTTTATTATTTATTTGAATGTGGTCAGTGTAAGGTGCATGGGTTGCCTGAAATTGAGGGAGGACAGAGGAAAATGACAAAATAGAGATTAAATCATAAATGCTGGCATGGCTGGCTATTGAAGTAACAGCTGACACACGTTGTACATTTTCCGCTACCTGATTAGTATTCTCCCTATACAACCAGATCAGTTGAGATTGTTAATGGTAATGAATGTTGCTTTTTAAAGCAAAATAGTACTCCTTTAAAAAATAAAATGTGTGCTTAGGAATGAGTGCTTATAAGGAAGGAAACTGACTCAGCATTACCCAGGCAAGTTACTTGCAACATCCCATCCTACAATTACAGTTTATCCTACCTCTTTTAAAAGTGAATTGTAAACCAGTGCCTTAAGAAACAACCATATTAGGGCAGTGATATTTTGAGAAAATAGGTAGGAAAAAATATTGCCATATAGAAACTATGGCTTAGATCTCTTAAAGAAAAAAATGATGTAGGTCATACTTAAGAAATGAGCTGATTCTTCAGGTCTTTCAGAGAAGAGAGATGCCACCCACTCATAAGCTTTAGAAACATTTTCATAGTCTATTTCCATTTCTTCATTTAGCATGCTTTATTTGATAATGGTTAAATACATGTGGCAAGCTTTTCATTGAAGTTATTCATTAAAATGTATGTAAATTGGAAGAATCAGAAACAGTACAAAACATATCCCCCAGGAAAGAGATATTTTCCTTAATAATTCCTTATACTCCCTGAAACTCACATTCTCAAACTGAATGGAAGGAGGTTTTACTAATACATGAATTCAGCTTCACCATTTACCACAATAACTGTCAATAAAATTTAAAGTTGTCCTAGCAAACTAATATTCAAAATTCTCCAAGCTAGGCTTCAATAGTACATGATCTGAGAACTACCAGATGTTTAAGCTGGATTTAGCAAAGGCAGAGGAACCAGATATCAAATTGTCAACATCTGTTGGATCATAGAGAAAGCAAGAGAGTTCCAGAATAACATCTATTTCTGCTTTATTCACTATGCCAAAGCCTTTAATTGTGTGGATCATGACAAGCTGTGGAAAATTCTTAAAGACATGGGAATACCAGACCACCTTACCTGACTTCTGAGAAATCTATATGAAGGTCAAGAAGAAACAGTTAGAACTGGACATGGAACAATGGAATGGTTCCAAATCGGGAAAGGAGTATGCCAAGGCAGTATATTGTCACCCTACTTATTTAACTTATATG
>ML664175.1:7722049-7786239 GCA_007570785.1 Antilocapra americana
TGGAACTCTCTGTTGTTCTTGCACTTGGGTGGCTATTTCCGTCCCCATTTTAGGGAAGTTTTCAACTATTATCTCCTCAAGTATTTTCTCATAGCCATTCTTTTTGTCTTCTCCTGGGACTCCTATGATTCAAATGTTGGGGCATTTAACATTGTCCCGGAGGTCTCTGAGGTTGTCCTCATTTCTTTTCATTCTATTTTCCTCTCTGTTTCTTTTATTTCCACTATTCTATATTCCACCTCACTTATCCTATCTTCTGCCTCAGTTATTCTACTCTTGGTTCCCTCCAGAGTGTTTTTGATCTCAATTATTACATTATTCATTGACTCTTTTTTATTTCTTCTATGTCCTTGTTAAACATTTCTTGCATCTTCTCAATCCTTTTCTCCAAGCTATTTAACTCCATTTTGTTTTCAAGATTTTGGATCATTTTTACTATCATTATTCTGAATTCTTTTTCAGGTAGACTCCCTGTCTCCATCTCTTTTGTTTGGTTTGATGGGCATTTATCATGTTCCCTTAGCTGCTGAATATTTCTCTGCCTTTTCATCTTGTTTAGGTTGCTGTTTTGGGGATGGCCTTTCTGTATGCTAAAAGTTTGTGGTTTCTCTTTATTGTGGAGGTTCCTCCCTGTGGCTGAGGTTGGATGAGTGGCTAGTCAAGTTTTCCTGGTTAGGGGGGCTTGTGTCAGTATTCTGGTGGGTGGAGCTGGATCTCTTCTCTCTGGAGTGCAATGAAGTGTCCAGTAGTGAGTTTTGAGGTGTCTCTTGGGTTTGGTGTGACTTTTGGCCTCCTGTATTTTAATGCTCTGGGTTATGTTCCTGCACTGTTGGAGAATTAGCTTGGTATGTCTTGCTTTGAAACTTGTTGGCTTTTGGGTGGAGCTTGGTTTTGGTGTAGGTATGGAGGCTTTTGGATGAGCTCTTGTCCATTAATGTTCCCTGGAGTCAGGAGTTTTCTGGTGTTCTCAAGTTTTAGATTTAAGCCTCCTGCCTCTGGCTTTCAGTCTTATTCTTACAGTAGCCTCAAGACTTTTCCAGTAATGGTGAAAAGATTCTCCATAGTGAGGGACACCCAGAGAGGTTCACAGAGTTACATGGAGAAGAGAAGAGGAAAGAGGGAGATAGAGGTGACCAGGAGGAGAAAAGGGGGAGTCAAAGGGAGAGAGACAGATCTAGCCAGTAATCAGTTCCCTAAGTGTTCTCCACAGCCCGGAACACCCAAAGAGATTCACAGAGTTAGGTAGAGAAGAGAAGGGGGAGGGAGGAGATAGAAGTGACCTAGGGGAGAAAAAGGAGAATCAAAAGCAGGGGAGAGCAATCAAGCCAGTAATCACACTCCTAAGTAAAAATGGGTAATGAAGATTGGATTCGTAAAGGTACAAAATTGATAACACATACCAAAAAGCAAAGATTAAAAATGTAGAGTATAGGTTAGACTCTCAAAAATACAACATTAAAAAAATCACAGAAATTATAAAAAATATATATATGAAATTTGCTTTAAAAATAGGGTCTTTTTTTGCAAGGTAATAGTAGGTTATAAGAATGAAAATTAAAGGAGTAATAAAGAACTTAAAAATAAAAAAAATATTTAAATTAAAAAAATGATAATAGTAAAATATATCTAGGAATTTCTCTGGAGCTGTTGAGGGCAGTGTGGGGCAGTTCAGTTTCAGATAGTTCCTTTTTCCAACTTACACTTCTTCTCAAGGTCTATAGGCCCATTCCAGTGTAGTCAGTGCTAACTACAGGGTTTTAATCTGTTGCACCTATCACTTGGAAAGCGGTTCCCTCTGCCTTATTTTGGCTTCCTCTCGTTGCAAGTCTCTTCAGTATCTAACTTCCACACTCACACAAAGTGGGTGAAGGTGGTCACTTATTTAGGCTCATTTGTTCAGTTGTGCTGTGGGGAGGGGAATACTGCAAACAAATATCACTGGCGTGTGTAGAGAGTGATCACAATGTCTGGGCCACACTGGGTTTGCCCCAACTCAAAGTGTGTGTGTTTCCCCAGTTGATACTGCTCAGGCTCCAGGTTGCTCTGCAGGGCCACTATCCTAAGCGGACCCTGGGTTTTGTGCACTTCATAAGTTTAAGCCACTCAGGTTCAGGTTCTCAGCTCAATTCAGTCACTCAGTTGTGTCCGACTCATTGCGACCCCATGAATCGCAGCACCCCAGGCCTCCCTGTCCATCACCAAATCCCAGAGTTCCCAAACCCATGTCCATCAAGTCGGTGATGCCATCTAGCCATCTCATCTTCTGTCATCCCCTTCTCTTCCTGCCCTCAATCTTTCCCGCTCTCTGGCTATCCCACAGTTTGGGTTGCTACATCACGTTAGCTCCCTCAGATTGTCCTCAGGGCATTCAGCCCTGGTCTTTACCCTAAGTATGCAGCCCGTGTCTCTCTCTTCAGCCCCTGCTCGCTGCTGGTGGATGCGAGTGTCTGGGCTACTTCTTCCCTGGGAGTTGCAGTTAGGTGCATAATGTGTGGGGTTTTTGCCTTTCTCCCAGTTACATTGCCCTCTGAGATTCCAAAACTCCCCATAGGCCTGCCAGTTTCCAGTGTTTGGAAACTTATCCTCCTTCACGATTCCTCCCTGGGATGGGTCTCTGTCCCTAACTCTTTTGTCTCTCTTTTTATCTATAAGATTTTGTCCTACCTCCTTTCAAAGAGAATGGGCTGCCTTTCTGGGTGCCTGGTGTCCTCTGTCAGCATTCAGAAGTTGTTTTGTGGGAAATTCTATTTGTTTTTCTGTTCCTGATTTTCCTCACTCTGTATAACAGGTGCTAGGCTCATTCACCTCACTAGAACTGACTCAAATTAGTTCTTTTTTATGGCTGAGTAATATTTCATTGTGCATATGTACCACATCTTCTTTACCCACTCATCTTTCAGTAGACATCAGGGTTGCTTCCATGTCCTGGCTAGTTTAAATAGCGATGCAGTGAACACTGGGGTACATATATATATTTTTTTGGATTGTGGTTTTCTTAGGCTGTATGCCCAGTAGTGGAGTTGCTGAGTCATATGCTAGATTATTTTCCTAGCTTTTTAAGGAATCTCCATACTGTTCTCCACAATGTTTGTAGTAGTCTACATTCCCACCAACAGTGTAAGAGGTTTCCCTTTTCTCTGCAACCTCTCCAGCATTTATTGTTTGTAGATTATTTGATGATGGCGATTATGACTGATGTGAGGTGATACCTTATTGTAGTTTTGATTTGCATTTCTCTGTTGAACCTCTTTTTTATGTGTTTATTGGCCATCTGTATGTCATCTTTGGAGAAATGTCTGCTTAGGTTTTCTGCCTATTTTTTGGTTGTTTTTTTTTCCTTGATATTGAGATGTATGAGGCACTAATATACTCTGGAGATTAATACTTTGTCAGTTGTTTCATTTACAGTTGTTTTCCATTCTGAGTGTTGTCTTTTAATCTTGTCTATATTTCCTTTGCTGTGCAAAAGCTTTTAAGTTTAGTTAGGTCCCATTAGTTTATTTTTGTTTTTATTTCTGTTATTCTAAGAGATGTCACCCTGAAGGATATCAATGTAACCCATACGGACCTTGTCCAAACAGTTATGGTGGCAGTTTAAAACCTAGGAAAATGTGGGGAAAAAAAAGTGTTCGTTGGTTGGGATGAGGTTGTATGCAGAGTGAGACATATGTAAGAGATATCATGCATAAAATATTTCCATTGATTATCTTTTTAAAGTAGAAAAAAAAAACTTCAAAATCAGAAAAATATGCACGTAACCATGAAGCCTAACCCAGTTGGCCAGCATTTTCTTACACATCTCCAAAAAAGAAATCCCAGAGTCCCCCTGAAAAAAAAGCATTCTACCTAGTTTTAGTTCCTAACTGGAAATTTCAAGTATCTGCATAAAAAGAGAAAGCATTTCATCAAGAGTTCAGGAATGCAGCATCTTGTGAGATGTATTATTTTGTTCTGTGTTTCCCACTAACATTATGTTAAGCTTATGTGCACTAATGCTTAGCCATTGTGAGTTCAAAACATTCACAAAATTGGCTGGTGCATTCCTGTCTGCAAACTACTGATTTTTTTTTTTTTTTTTTTGGTATTCATGTTACCACATTTTGCAACCATGCTATCTTAAGATAGTATGTTATTTGTATAAGTTGAACAGCTACTGTGGGTGGGAGCTTTATTCTGGGCTTTCAGATCTAGGAAAAAAGTTATCAGTGTTGTCCCTGGTCTCAGACATATTTTCTACAACTTAGGTGCATAAATGTGAACACATATCTTAGAAACTTTTGACATTTTGCTTTGTCAATAGCAATTATACAAGGTATGTTTACACAATCAGTACTTCGGAAGCTTTGTGTTTGCTGCTTTAGGGTGGAGACCAGTCTTTGTTTCCCCACAATTTAGCACACATGTAAGCACAGCTAACTGCGTAATAAATATTGGGAGGCAACAAATGAGGACATGAGAGAGAAATTAGAAATAGCATGAAATAGTTTAGAGATCATTCTTCCATAGAACCATATATCATTAGGGGAGCCTTTGATATCCATGAATTGGAAGAATCCAAGCTACTAATTTTACTTAGTGCAGACAGCTCAGTATCTTATAAAAAAAAACAAATGAATAACATTGGTAGGGTTACAACTAACTGAACTCCTATCCTAGTGATCTCTCCTAATTATAAAGAAATATGCAAAATGGACTCCTAGAGGGGGAAATGGGAAGTTTTTGAATTATATTTCTAGTACTTTCCTCCTCTCCCTGTCTTTTAGACAATCTATGCTGCCCAGACCTTGGCTTCACAGGCCTTCCCTTCAGGATGACTCCCTAAAACTTCCTTCTATGGCCAACCCACCAAACTTGAGGTTCACCCACCCTCTATCTTTGCTATCTTCAGCCACTGAAGATACGCTCAGTACGCTGACTTTTCAAAATTAAATAGGAAATGATTTGATAAGATAATTTGAATAAAAGTGGAATCAATAGTTAAGTCACTTTAATACAGTGATCAGTTTCTTAATCCATCATTTTCAGGGTATGTGGGGGTACAAAAAGGGTGAATATGCCTCACTTTATGTGACAGATGGAGAAGGCAATTGCAACCCACTACAGTACTCTTGCAACCCACTACAGTACTTTGCCGTCCAAATCCCATGGACGGAGGAGCTTGGTAGGCTACAGTCCATGGGTTCTCAAAGAGTCAGACACGACTGAGTGCCTTCACTTTCACTTTTCACTTTCATGCATTGGAGAAGGAAATGGCAGCCCACTCCAGTATTCTTGCCTGGAGAATCCCAGGGACAAAGGAACGTGGTGGGCTGCCATCTATGGGGCCGACAGAGTCAGACACGACTGAAGTGACTTAGCAGCAGCAGCAGCAGCAATGTGACAGAAATATTCTATGTAACCTAAGAAAAAGGCCATCTATCTATATGTATTTTGTTGGAGTCCTGAGTTACTTGAGAAAGATCTGGCTTCTAATCGTGTCACTAATAAGAGTTTTCTAAAACCTCTCGGAGCACCATTTTCCATATATGTGAAAAGGATTAATAATACCTGTCAATGCTCTCCAGTTAAAGATCACTACGAACACTCCTGTGGTTTTTAAAGTCCAGTTTATTACCCACGGCTCCGATGGAGAATGCACACCAGGGTGAACCACAGGGCATCTCAGTAAGAGAGTGTTAAAAAGAGAGGATTTCTCTAGATCAGGTGTTGCCTTATAGTGAGGACAATCCTATTATTGTGTACATAAAAGAAAAAGTCTTACCTATAAGAAAGCAGACAAGAGTGAGGCTAATAGCTGAATTTAGTAAAGAAGCAGTAGTCACTCATATGTGGAGAAGAATGTTTGGTATTTGGTGGTCACACAGTGACCTGGTTTTCAACTGTGCTTAGCAAAACGTAGAGTGGTCTTATTGGTTTTGTTTTAAGAGGGACCATGTGCAAGGTTGGTATCCTGTGAGAGTCCTCACACCCAGCTGGAGAGCAAGATGGCCTAGTGATGAGTGCTGGGACAGCTTCCAGCCACAGTGTGAACCGGTTGTGTTAGCCAAATTTCTAGATATAAGAGGCTGTTTAAACATATTCATTATCTTTCTTTCTCTTTTTGAAAAGAATTTGAAGTAATCTCTGTAGCTAAGTGGTAAGATCAAAAAGTTTCGTCTTGTTCCTATCTCTTCCTTGACTCCTTCTTTTCTCTTACACAGTAAAAACATTCTTTAAGTTGCACCCCCTTTTTTTGAACAATATATTTGTTCCCATAATCCCTATAGATAATTTTATACCCTGAAATGATTGGGAAAGCATATATCTAAATAATGCTCATGAAATGCAGTTTTGATACACAAAAATTGTGAGAGTGGTATTCCTGATTTTGTGGAGGATTTTGACACGTGAATGTTTCCAAACTTCTTTTAAAAGATTGCATTTACTAAAACTAGGATGATGGAATCTGGTGGAGTTGGTCTAGTGGAGAGGGCAGGAATGGTTGCTTCTGTTTGTTTGGAACTGTAGGTTTAAAGACAATGAAGTCACTTTATAGAAGGTGGCAGTTCCTGGAAAGGGGGCTCTCAGCCCACATTCCCCACCTCCAGAGATGGGAGATGATGCTAGGCTGAATCTTTGCTCCTCCAGTTATCTTCCTATTAAACATCAGTCCTTTGCTGTCTGGGAGAAATCATGTGGAGTGTGTGGCTTTGATCTTACAAGGAATAGGAGGTGGCTGACTTAAAGACAGGGGAATCACAGGGCTGTTCCTTGAAAGATTGAAGGCATGGTAAAAGAGGAAGGTTAAGATGATGTTGGTTGTAAAAGCAGCTAAAGGGAAAGGATAGGATATGCCAATTATATGCCCACCTATGTGATTTCATGGGAGAGGAAAGCAGGGATGTCAAAAGCAGGTCCACCTACACAATTTTACTGGTAAAGACAGTAAAAGCAGTAGAGTTTATCAGATTAGACACTCTTAGGGAGACACATGGCTTAGTATCAGATCCTGAGTGCAGGGTTATTAACCACCTGCAACCTCTAGGTTCATCAGCTTCAAATGCAGGTAAAGCATTGATGTATGTTAATAATAAATTACTATTAACATTCTTGTTATCATTATTATTTTCTGCAGTCTCTTTGAACTCTGTTGTCTTTGGACTCCAATCTAGTGAACAGTTATAGAGCATTTAGCCTTGGCAGATGCTGAGCATGACACTGTCCAGGGCAAATTTTTCAAGGAGTTGCTTCATGGGGGCAAGTGAAGTGCAAAACCCTAAAATGTGTTGTTAATGTAAAATTGTTTAATAAATGCTATACCCTCAGCTTTGTCCTGAAATCCCTATGCTTATTCAATTATTAGTATTGAAACTATATCAGTATGTCATTTAATCTTTACAGTGACCTTGTAAAGGAAGACAGCAATATTGTTTTCTTCTTTTTCTCAGATGATAAAACTAAAGCCTACAGAAAGAATTAACTAGCCCAAGTTCAGATAATAAGTGGCAAATCAGAATTTAAACAGACGGCTTTCTCCTTCTGTAACCAGTGCACCACAAGCACTATGCTCTTTGGTGTTACTTAAAAGTAGTTTTCTTGATTTACTTTTTTCACTTATATTTGGGCTTATGCCCTTGCTTTATGTTATTAAATGGATGAAGTATATATACCAACCAAATTCTGCTTTTATAATGATAGGCACACATTTGTCTTCTGAAAATCCCATATCTGAAGCTAAGAACCAGAGTATTTTGTCTCTTTATAAGATATGAAAAAGAATGTCTGACATTTTACATAGCAACTCATTCTTGTTTCTTCCAGTATTTTTGGCCTTATGGTCACAGTGTGCAAAAAGTTTATAGTACATTAAATTAAACCCAGGGCCAAATTGAATAGTCAAATAGAGTAATCATTTTCTTTTAGATTCCCCCAATAAACATTTTATCTTTATTGAGTGTATTCTTATTTTCCAAGCAGTGTGCTAGATACTTGGAATACACGTATAATTGAAGTTGGCCTTAAAGACTAGTATGTAGAAGACGTGTGTGTGTGTGTAAAATCAATACTAATGGAGGTAGTTGCATCAGTGTTAGTTGATAAATATTGAAGAATTCTGTGAGGCAGTTGCTAGAAATAACCATGTTAGGAATATTTACAGCACAGAAATCTGCAAATGCTATAAATCAAGTTTGGCTTTTGTTTTGCTTTTTTTTTTTTTTCATTAGGGAGGGAAGAAAATGTGACCACTGAATTTAGAAAGCCAGGATTTCTTTTAAAGAAAAGATAATATCATGCTGAGAGTAGAGATTAATGGAGAGTGAAATGTTTTAGAACAGCTTTTGAAAAAATACGAAAAAGAAGAGACTGGGGTCAAGATGGGATGATGCATTTGTCACATACATATAGGTAATTATTTGGAAGGAAAACTGAAATTATAAATCACCATATCAAAATGATGAAACTGTTACTTTCATATGCAATTTAGATGCTTTGGGTAATAGAGAAAAATGAAGGTTTCTAGCTAATTGGCTTTGTTCCACTAAATTAGGTTAAGGCACCATGTGAGATAAGCCTGCCTGTGTCTTAGGTTGAATTCTCTTGCAGTCTTGTGCATAAGTGCATTTTCTGATCTGTCAATTATGTGTTTTTCAAAGTAACAAAGATGAGTTTCATTTGGATAATGTATTACACTTTACAAAGTGCTTTCATTGTGTAATATCTCTTTTGATCTTTATTGTTGATCTCTGGTTGACTTATTACTGTATTTCAGTGAAGCTGCTAGATCTTCTACCATATAATTTGAAGGAAGACTCATATAAATACAAATCTGTTTATCTCTGATGACTTGGAGATAAACAGAATAAGGCCAAAGAAAATTATAAACCAAAGAGCTGGAAATTTATTTAAGAAATAGTTTCATTAGGAAAATAAGATGAGATATGTGGGACATTGATATATGTCCTATCAATAAATGATAGGACAATGAAAAGTCCCAGGGACGCAAGGATTCTTCAATATTCGCAAATCAATCAATGTAATACACCACATTAACAAATTGAAAAATAAAATCCACATGATTATCTCAATAGATGCAGAGAAAGCCTTTGACAAAATTCAACATCCATTTATGATAAAAACCCTCCAAAAAGCAGGAATAGAAGGAACATACCTCAACATAATAAAAGCTATATATGACAAACCCACAGCAAACATTATCCTCAATGGTGAAAAACTGAAAGCATTCTCCCTGAAGTCAGGAACAAGACAAGGATGCCCACTCTTACCACTACTATTCAACATAGTTTTCGAAGTCTTGGGCACAGCAATCAGAGCAGATAAAGAAATAAAAGGGATCCAGATTGGAAAAGAAGAAGTAAAACTCTCACTCTTTGCAGATGACATGATCCTCTACCTAGAAAACCCTAAAGACTCTACCAGAAAATTACTAGAGCTAATCAGTGAATATAGTAAAGTTTCAGGATACAAAATCAACACACAGAAATCCCTGGCATTCCTATACACTAACAATGAGAAAACATAAAGAGAAATTAAGGAAACAATTCCATTCACCATCGAAACAAAGAGAATAAAATACTTAGGAGTATTTCTACCTAAAGAAACCAAAGACTTGCATATAGAAAACTATAAAACACTGATGAAAGAAATCAAAGAGGACACAAATAGATGGAGAAATATACCGTGTTCGTGGATTGGAAGAATCATTATAGTAAAAATGAGCATACTACCCAAAGCAATCTATAGATTCAGTGCATTTCCTATCAGGCTACCAGAGGTCTTTTTCAGAGAATTAGAACAAATACTTTAACAATGTGTATGGAAATACAAAAAGCCTCGTATAGCCAAAACAATCTTGAGAAAGAAGAATGGAACTGGAGGGATCAACCTGCCTGACTTTAGGCTATACTACAAATCCACAGTCATTAAGACAATATGGTACTGGCACAAAGACAGAAATATAGATCAATGGAACAAAATAGAAAGCCCAGAGATAAATCCATGCATCTATGGACACCTTATCTTTGACAAAGGAGGCAAGAATATACAATGGAGAAAAGACAATCTCTTTAACAAGTGGTGCTGGGAAAACTGGACAGCCACTTGTAAAAGAATGAAACTACAACACTTTCTAACACCATACACAAAAATTAACTCAAAATGGATCAAAGATCTAAGCATAAGACCAGAAACTATACAACTCCTAGAGGATAACATAGGCAAAACACTCTCCGACATAAACCAAAGCAGGATTCTCGATGACCCACCTCCCAGAATATTGGAAATAAAAACATGAATAAACAAATGGGACCTAATTAAAATTAAAAGCTTCTGCAGAACAAAGGAAACTATAAGCAAGGTGAAAAGACAGCCTTCAGAATGGGAGAAAATAATAGCCAATGAAGCAACGGACAAACAATTAATCTCAAAAATATACGAGCAACTCCTGCAGCTCCATTCTAGAAAAATAAAAGGCCCAATCAAAAAGTGGGCCAAAGAACTTAACAGACATTTCTCCAAAGAAGACATAAAAATGGCCAACAAACACATGAAAAGATGCTCAACATCTTTATCAGAGAAAAGATGCTCAACATCATTATCAGAGAAATGCAAATCAAAACCACAATGAGGTACCACTTTACACCAGTCAGAATGGCTGCCATCCAAAAGTCTACAAGCAATAAATGCTGGAGAGGATGTGGAGAAAAGGGAACTCTCTTACACTATTGGTGGGAATGCAAATTAGTACAGCCACTGTGGAAAACTGTGGAGATTCCTTAAAAAACTGCAAATAGAACTGCCATATGACCCAGCAATCCCACTGCTGGGCATATACACCGAGGAAACCAGAATTGAAAGAGACACGTGTACCCCAATGTTCATCGCTGCATTGTTTACAATAGCCAGAACATGGAAGCAACCTAGATGCCCATCAACTGATAAATGGATAAGAAAGCTGTGGTACATATACACAATGGAATATTACTCCGCATTAAAAAAAAAAATTCATTTGAATCAGTTCTACTCAGGTGGACGGAACTGGAGCCCATTATCCAGAGTGAAGTAAGCCAGAAGGAAAAACAACAATACAGTATACTAATGCATATATATGGAATTTAGAAAGATGGTAACGAGAACCCTGCATGCAAGATAGCAAAAGGAATGCAGATGTATAGAACAGACTCATGGACTCTGTGGAAGACGGCAAGGGTGGGATGATATGGGAGAATGGCATTGAAACATGTTAATTATCATATGTGAAATCAGTCGCCGGCCCAGGGCTGATGCTCGGGGCTGGTGCACCGACATGACCCAGGGGGAAGGAATCGGGAGGGAGGAAGGAGGGGGATTCTGGAGGGGGAGCATATGTAAACCCATGGCGGTTTCATGTAAATATATTGCAAAACCAACACAATATAGTATAGAAAATTTTAAAAAAAAGTCATTGTAGATGAGTTATAAAAGTTATGAATTGGTCTGTATCCCTGAACTAAATAAAAATTGAATCATTTTTCATATCAAAAGCATAAAAGCTATGTGTCTTTTATAGAAATAATATATATAAGGCTCAAACATAAGTCTCTACTAACTTGCTCTCCCAGATTGGTGATTTTACAATTTATGGGTCTGTCTGTTGTCTGTACATATTAAAATAGATATTCTACTCCAGCATCAAGAGCATTGGTGAATTATTTCAGAGTTAATTTTCAAGCTTTCCTAATTGATTCTTCAAGAGAATTTAAGCAGTGGTTGTTAATTACAGAGGTTTGGTTTCTTAGGAAAGAAAATTCTTTTGACATTCTAGCCTTGAATTTAGTAGTTATAATTGGGATGAACATTTATTATGTGGATGGTGGTCAACTGGCTCTGCCTGAATTAGAAAAATAATCCATAGTGCATTTAACTTTTGAGGACTTTAATATACTTTTCTAGAGCTTTGAGGACTTTAATAGATGTAACGATCATAGTTGTTTAGAAATAAAATATTGGGGGAAGCCAATATTTTAATGATGCTTCTAACCCTTTGGACATTCTTTGAATCACCTTTAAAACCAAACTTTTGAAGCACTTTGAATCTTGCAGGTGACTTTTTCAAACCACTGTTGTTTTTTTCTATTCAATGATTATTCAAATACTTGAAGTAAAATATCTCTTTTGGGGAATTGCGACTAGTCTAGCCTATGCTAATTTTACTCTGTGAGAATTATGTTCTATGGAACCAAGTGTTTATTAACAAATTACAAAAATGCTTAAAGGTATATAATTCACAAGTGTCTAGTTATTCTAGGGCATGTTTTAACAGACCACTATGGCATTAAGAATGTCCCTTCAAATTATATCTTAAATGGAGTATGTTAATTTTTAGTATTCTTTTTTAAGAATGTGGTTTAATCCTCAAAGATTAAAAAAATATATAAATACAGGGAAACTGCTCTTTCTACCAATAGAATATACATCTCTTTTACCACACTTTAATTACATCTTGATTACTACAAATGTACTTTTACCACTTTAGAAAACAAATGTTATGTTTTCAAATAATGAAGATGTTCACTAAAATACTGATGTTAAATTTTATATGAATTTATGATAAGGAAAGTTCATAGTTGACCATCTCTTTTAGTTTTAGTTTCTGTGTTTAAATCAGGCACAAAACATTTACGGAAGTAGATTCAAAGAATATTAATGAGGCTGTCCTTTGAGGTTGGAATGGTGTAGATAAATCATCACATTCACTCTCTAAACAATTTTATAAGCAATTAGTATGCGTATTTAATAAATACAGTATTTCAAAAAAATATAATACAAGCTGGGCAGTATTTATAGTCATGGAGATAAAAATTGGAATGATTACTACCAATAGCCACAGTATTCTTTTCATTGTATCTTAGTTGCTTCTGTACCAAAAAAGCAGCGACAGTCCCTCTGGACCTGATACATGGTGTTTTGCTTTCCTACTTCACACTCAGTGAGGAACCTTGGAGTCAGAATCAAGGTCCAGTGTTTGCTCATGGAATGTAGAGCAGCCCAGAGGCCACACAGCATTAAGGCTATCGGGCTGGTGGTTGGAGAAGCTGAGGGACTCAAGGATTGCCTTTTGGAAATTCTTCACTGCCAGGATTTGTTAACAAGAGTTTATAACACAAAGAAAGTTTATAGCCCAGAAAATTGAGACCAATCGTAACAAATAGTGTCCTAGAAGTCAAAAATTACTTTCTGAGTAGAAAGCGAAAATTCAGCCTGTTTAAAACTGTGGCCATACCATAGAACGAGAATTCAGGTCTGTGGTCCATGATGTAGGGATAGTGCAGCCCAGTGGTTTCTAAATCCTTTTTAAATAGAATCACTTTCATTCCAAGTAAAAATCTCACCCTATATGTCAACCTAATGGATAGTGGCCGTTTTCATTTTGCAAGGAAAAATGTAAGCTTTTAATTATGATAAATTTCTTGAATTAAAAATAAGCAGGCACTTTAGGTAAATGCAAGAATTTGAAATGTTGATGTTTGAATGACATTTGCCATATGTATCTGTTTCTCAATTTCATCTTGGTTACCCAGTGAGTAAATACGTGTGGTATGTAACACATTTGATTGTGTGTGTTCCTTTGGTTTGGAAAGTTGTTTTTAAAAATTTAAACCAAATACTTGCACAGCTGTGATTCAGTTCAGTAATACAACTAAAAACCCCTGGGCTCGTGGATGTCCATTACCTACAGTAGCATAAGGGCTGGTCATTCTGAACCAGCATGGTGGTTATTCTCCTGATATATTCTGAAAAAGCTACCCTGACTCCTGAGAATTAAAGCATTCATTCATTCTCATGTTCTTCCTTTTTCCTGACCCTCCTTCTCTTGGTCTGTGAAAAAGAGCTTCATGTATATTTACATCATCATCAATTTTTCTATTATAGGAGCAGCAGAAAAGAGTTCTAAGCATGGTGCAGAAGATAAGACTCAAACTATTATTACAGCCATGAAAGAAAGAATGAAGATCAGGGAGACAAACAGGCCAGAGGTGTTTGAAGTAATTCAGGAAATGTTTCAGATTTCTAAAGAAGATTTTGTGCAGTACACAAAGGCAGCCAAACAGAGTGTACTGGATGGGACATCTAAGTGGTCAGCAAAAATAACCATTACAGGTAAAAATAAGTCTTCTTGAAAATGTTTATTCCACTTTGAGATTTTTATATATCTTAGAAATCACTGCTAATAATTGTTATAGGCAAGATAAATAGATTTTTTCAGTCTTGTCAACTTTGAAGTCTAATTGAAACTTCAAATTTCTAAAAGGTATGGTAGATAATTGAAGTCATTTCAGTCCATGTGTCATTCTAATCAAAAGCTCTTTGAGAGGAGGAAAGTTCTGTTTTATAATATATTTGTCAATACCCTGCAGTTTACAAGAGATTAGTTTTGTTGCTGCCTGGCACTGATAAATGACAAGAGTAGCCAATAATCTCTTTAGTCAATTTTTCTTAATGAGAAAACAAATATCATTTTACTTACTCCTGGATCAATACCCCTTATCCATTTGATCCTTGACTCAGTGCAATTTGAGTGTAGTGATGTCTAGTAATTTGAACTTCTGAAGTTGCTCGTAATAGCAAGAGCAACTGCATAGGTTATCATGTTAATATTTACCAAGCCTCTTAACTCACTTATATTGTATTCAAAAGGTAAAATAAGCTTCTCTTTAATACTGACAGTAAACTCATATACACAAACACATTTTAAATCACAGACTTTGAATACTTCAAAATATTTTCTGAATTAATGAATTAATTGGCTTAATGTTTGTGCATTCTCATTTGTCTATACATGCATGCAGTGACATATGAGTATATAGCTAATAAATATATGCAGATGTATGTCTACAGCTACTATTATTACAGGCAAAAGGAAATATTAGTGAAAGAAAGGTTTTAATGTTGTGTGATTCATTGTTTCATTAAACATTTTGTTAAATCCTGTTGTTCATGAGACTGAAAGCAATGGGGATGTGTCTGCAAAGTCAGGGGACAAAGTAATAGAAAACTTTTCCTTCATTATCCATTTTTTGTTTCTGAAAAAATACTTATACTAAAAGTTTGAATTTGGTTTGTTTCAGTGGTTTCTGCACAAGGCTTGCAGGCAAAAGACAAAACAGGGTCTAGTGACCCGTATGTTACAGTTCAAGTCGGAAAGAACAAAAGAAGGACTAAAACCATTTTTGGAAACTTGAATCCAGTATGGGATGAAAAGTTTTATTTGTGAGTATATAATGGAAAAGTATTTAAATATTTGAGGATAAATTTACAAGCATGCAAAATATACAAGCAATAATTTTCTCATGTTTTAATAGGAATTATAACAAGATGTTGTGAACTGATGTTGTAAACTTATTTAATACTCATAATATTTATTATTTGTTCCTCATCTTGAGAAGCAAGTGAATAAAAAGAATATTACAAGCAAAAAAGGTGGCACAGCTAGGGTTAGTTTGCAGGAGAAAAAATAAACAATTATAACATGATCTGTAACTTGAGTTGACCCAATATAATGAGGAATTTACAGGCTTGATTCAGCAATATCATGACATCTGAAGATTTATGACTGAAAACAGTAGAAAGACTTTGAGCATCACATGGCCCATCACACCCATACCAGCCTGTACTGATGAAATGGTAGATGATAACTTTTAGAACCTCTCATTTTCTGTGGGTCATTTATTTTTAAACCTTTTATATCTTGTGCCAAACAGCAAGCAATCATTTTTCTGTCAAGGGTTCTTTTCTTTCTGGCACTCCTTCTTGGAGAGGGAAAGATGACTTCCACTTACCATTAGTTGGAAATGAAAGTCCCAATCTATGAGTTTAAAAGTAAACCATGCTTTTTTCTTTCCTTCTTTTTTTGTTAATGGTTTAAACATGGATCTTATTTACATGCTAAGTAAGGAAACACAACACATACAGATTGTTTGGGAATGTGAGAAATAGTGTGTATGAAATAAGAGTTCCATGTGTATATTGGCTCAGGAAGTATTAAGAAAAGGGTGTGGGAAATGAGTTGGGACCCAATAACAGAAGGTACCAGAGAGAGTGTTGAGAGCTTTCTGTGACTTCTCCTTTCGGACTACTGGAAGAAACCATTTTACTATCTCTTTGTTTGTTAACAGAAGATAAGAAATTGATTGATAGTCAAAACTTCTTATTCCTAAGGCAGTCAAGTAAGTGAATAAATCAGGGTAAGGACCATAAAGGAGAGGGAAAGGCACTGTTGCTAACTTGAGAGCAAGTGACTCATGGGCCAGAAGCATCTCCATTGCCATGCAGTCGTGTAGGTGCAATGCAGCTAGAGCTTTATTTTGTAGGAGAAACAGAAAATTTGAAAGTTCAAAACCAGCAAAGTGAATCAGTTATACATACACATATGTCAACACTTCTTTTCCCATATAGGTCATTATAGAGCATTAAGTAGAGTTCCCTCAGTTATACAGCATATCATACAGTCTTGATATACAGTATATCATACAGTATATAATAAAGCTTTACTTTATAATAAATAAGGTCTTAATATCAGGTAGTCTTAATTGTCCAACTTTTTCTTTTTTCAAAGTTATTTTATATATTTTAGAACCTTTTAATTATTTCCATGTGTATGTTTTAATCAATGTCATTTTTCATACAAAGGAAAGCCTGGGATGGTTTTGATTGCTTTATTCCCTTGGCTAAGATTTCCAGTATAGTGCCAAGTAAAAATCATAAAAGCAGATATCCTGGTGTTGTTCCTGATATTAGATGGAAGAGGTTCCTTTCTTGATTAACTCTGATATTAGCTGTGGGCTTGTAGATGCCACTTTTCCACTTAAGACAGCCATCTTCTCCTTCCAGTAGGTTAAGAGTTTTGATCAGAAGTCAATACTGCATTTTGTCTAAGCTTTTACTGCATACTGAGATGACTGATTCTAAATGTCATTTTGAAAAATATACTTGGACAATATTGTTCCATTGTCTTTGTGTTTTCATTGCTTTCTTATTTTTCATGAGAAATCTGTTGTCTTCTTTGTTCCTCTGTACATGTTACCCCCCCCCACCCCCATGATTTCCTTTAAAGTTTTCTTTACTCACCTATACAATTTGATTATGGTGTCCCATGGTTTAATTTTCTTTGTGTTTCTGGTGCTTAGGGTTTATTGAGCTACCTGAGCCTATGAGTCTGAATTTTTCTTTAAATTTGGAAAAAGTTTGGCAATTATTTCTTCAAATATTCTTTCTGCTTCTGTCTTCTGGAGGTTTCACTTACACATATATAAAGCCTCTTGAAGTTGTCCCACAGACCATGGAATCTCTACCCACCCCCTGCCCCATTTCCTTTCTCTGTGTTTCACTTTAAATTATTTTTATTGCTGTGACTACTTCTTCTTAATATCTAATTTACTCTTAATCCAAGCCACTGTATTTTTCATCTTAGACATTTTAGTTTCCACATCAGAAAGTTCAGATTGAGTCTTTGCATCTTCAGCAACTCTACTTAACTGTTTTAAAAATTAAGATGTACTTGGAGGAGGCGAAGTTCATAGGAAAATCGAAGAGCCCCTGTAGGGATTTCCCAGTATATCTTCTACTCCTACACATGCATAGCTTCCCTCTATTATTACCATCTCCTAACAGAATGTGAGTGTATTGTTACAATTGATAAGCCTACATCAACACAAGATAATGACTCAAAATTCATAGGAGACATAAAAATTTCTCATAGTGTTTATATACTATGTATTTGGGCAAATGTATAATAATGTGTATTCATTATGGTATCATACACAGTATTTTCACCACCTTAAAAATCCTCTGCTCGTCACCTGTTAATTACTCTGCCAATTCTTGACAACTACTGATCTTTTACCGTCTCCAAAATTTTGCCTACTCTAGGAGGCCCTATTATTTTGAGTTGTACAATATGTATCCTTTCCAGATTGACTTTTTCCCATTTAGTAATATACATTCAAGGTTCTGTGGTTTTTTTTCATGGTTTGATAGTTCATTTCTTTTTTAGCACTGAGTAATACTTGTCTTAATGTACTAGAGTGATATCATCTTGAATTTATCCATTCACCTACTGAAGAACATCCTGGTTACTTCCAAGTTTTAACCATTATGAATAAAGCTGCTATAAATAATGCAGGTTTTTATGTGGACATAAGTTTTCTGCTCCATACAGTAAATGCCAAGGAATATGATGGCTTGATCATATGGTAAGAGTTTGTTTAGTTCAGTAAGAAACTGACAAACTGTCTCCTAAAGTGGTTGTACCATTTTGCATTTTCACCAGCAGTCATTAATAGTTCTTCTTGCTCCATATCCTCTCTAGCTTTTGACATTGCCTGCATTTTGAATTTTGGTTGTTCTGATAGGTGTATAGTGATACTTTGTTGTTGTTTTATTTATGCATTTTTAAATTCATTTATTTATTTATTTTCTTTACATTATTGTGTTGGTTTTGCCATACATTGACGTGAATCCACCATAGATACACATGTGTTCCCCTTCCAGAACCCCCCTCCCACCTCGTTCCGATTCCATCTCTCTGGGTTATCCCGGTGCACCAACCCTGAGTACCCTGTATCAAGCATCAAACCTGGGCTGGCAATTCATTTTACATATGATAATTTACATGTTTCAATGCCGTTCTCCCATATCATCCTGCCCTTGCCCTCTCCCATAGGGTTCAAAAGACTGTTCTATACATCTGCATCTCTTTTGCTGTCTTGCATACAGGGTTATCATTACCATCTTTCTAAATTCCATATATATACGTTAGTATACTGTATTGTTTTTCCTTCTGGCTTACTTCACTTTGTATAATAGGCTCTAGTTTCGTCCACCTCAGTAGAACTGATTCAAATGTATTCTTTTTAATGGCTGAGTAATATTCCATTGTGTATATGTACCACAGCTTTCTTATCCATTCATCTGTTGATGGACATCTAGGTTGCTTCCATGTCCTGGCTATTGTAAACAATGCGGTGATGAACATTGGGGTACACGTGTCTATAGATTCAATGCGATTCCTATCAAGCTACCAGAGGTCTTTTTCAGAGAACTAGAGCAAATAATTTCACAATGTGTATGGAAATACAAAAAACCTTGAATAGCCAAAGCAATCTTGAGAAAGAAGAATGGAACTGGAGGAATCAACCTACCTGACTTTAGGCTATACTACAAAGCCGTAGTAATCAAGACAGTATGGTACTGGCACAAAGACAGAAATATATCAGTGGAACAAAATAAAAAGCCCAGAAATAAATCCATGCACCTATAGACACCTTTATCTTTGACAAAGGAGGCAAGAATATACACTGGAGAAAAGACAGTCTCTTTAACAAGTGGTGCTGGGAAAACTGGACAACCTCTTGTAAAAGAATGAAACTAGAGCACTTTCTAACACCATACACAAAAATAAATTCAAAATGGATCAAAGATCTAAGCATAAGACCAGAAACTATAAAACTCCTAGAGGAAAACATAGACAAAACACTCTCTGACATAAAGCAGGATCCTCTATGACCCACCTCCCAGAATATTGGAAATAAAAGCAAAAATAAACAAATGGGACCTAATTAAAATTAGAAGCTTCTGCACAACAAAGGAAACTATAAGCAAGGTGAAAAGGCAGCCTTCAGAATGAGAGAAAATAATAGCAAATGAAGCAACAAACAATTAATCTCCAAAATATACAAGCAACTCCTGCAGCTCAATTCCAGAAAAATAAACGACCCAATCAAAAAGTGGCATTGAAACATGTTAATTATCATATGTCTAATCAATCGCCAGCCCAGGATTGATGCTCGGGGCTGGTGCATCGAGATTTCCCGGGGGGGAAGGAGGAGGTAGGGGGATTCTGGAGGGGAAGCATATGTAAACCCATGGTGATATCATGGCATTGTATGGCAAAAACAATAAAAGGGGAAAAAAAATAAAAATCCTAATATCATCTAAAAAAAAGTATTAAAGAATAATGTGTTAAAGACACACACACACACACACACACACAAAAAGTGGGCCAAAGAACTTAACATTTCTCCAAAGAAGACATACAAATGGCTAACAAACACATGAAAAGATGCTCAACATCAGTCATTATCAGAGAAATGCAAATCAAAACCGCAATGAGGTACCGCTTTACACCAGTCAGAATGGCTGCCATCCAAAAGTCTACACGCAATAAATGCTGTAGAGGATGTGGAGAAAAGGGAACCCTCTTACACTGTTGGTGGGAATGCAGACTAGTACAGCCACTATGGAGAACAGTGTGGAGATTCCTTAAAAAACTGAAAATAGAATTGCCATACGACCCAGCAATCCCACTGCTGGGCATATACACCGAGGAAACCAGAATTGAAAGAACCATGTGTACCCCAATGTTCATCGCTGCATTGTTTACAATAGCCAAGACATGGAAGCAACCTAGATGCCCATCAACTGACGAATGGATAAGAAAGCTGTGGTACATATACACAATGGAATATTACTCAGCATTAAAAAAAAATTCATTTGAAGCAGTTCTACTCAGGTGGCAAAACTGGAGCCCATTATCCAGAGTGAAGTAAGCCAGAAGCAAAACCAACTATACAGTATATTAACACATATATATGGAATTTAAAAAGATGGTAACGAGAACCCAACATGCGTGACAGCAAAAGGAATGTAGATGTATAGAATAGACTCGTGGACTCTGTGGATGAGGGTAAGGGTGGGATGATATGGGAGAATGGCATGGAAACATGTTAATTATCATATGTGTAATCAATTGCCAGCCCAGGATTGATGCTTGGGGCTGGTGCATCGAGATTTCCCGGGTGGAGGGAGTAGGGAGGGAGGAGGGAGGGGGGTTCTGGAGGGGAAGCACATGTAAACCCATGGTGATATCATGGCATTGAATGGCAAAAACAATAAAAGAAAAAAAATAATTACCCTATTACAGTAAAAAAAAAAAACTGCAAATAAAACTGCCATATGACCCAGCAATCCCACTGCTGGGCATACACACCGAGTTAACCAGAATTGAAAGAGACATGTTGTTTTATTAATACCGTGATTTTCATTTAAGACATACTTTATGGGATATCTTTTCATTTGCTTATTTGCCATCCTTTTTATTTTCTTTGATGAGGTGTCAAGGTTTTTGGCCCATTTTTAAATCAAGTTGTTTATTACTATTGAATTTTATTATTTCTTTGAATATTTTAGATAATAGACTTTTATCACGTGTGTCTTAAAAATACTTTCTTCCTATCTGTGGCTTGTCTTCCCATTCCTCCGATACTGTCCTTCTTTACTTAACTTTCTGATTCATGCAATAATTATAACAGTTGTTTTTATGTCCTTAACTGCCAATTCTACCATCTGTGTCCATCCTTGGTTAGTTTTGATCGATACATTCCCCCCCCACCTTATTTTGTGTCATGTTTTTCTGCCACCTCATGTGCCTGATGGTTTAAGATAACAGACTTTGTGAATATTACCTTGTTGGTTGCTGGATACTTTTAACATCCTCTAAATATTCCTGAGCTCTGTTCTGAGACGTAGTTAAGTGACATGGAAACCCCTTAATTCTTTAGGTCTTGCTTTTAAAATTTATTAAGTGGAAATGAAACAGCACTCAACTTCAGGCTAATTACTCCTCAGTGCTGAAGCAAGACTTTTCCATATCCTCTGCCAACTGACTCATGAATGGTGAACTTTTCTTATCTGTGCTGTAAACATAAGCATGACTTCTGGCCTTGGTGAGTGCTGGGCATTGTGACAGCTGATCATTTTGAGGATGGCATCTAACCTGGCCTTGGGTGGTTTTATCACATGGATGCACTTATTACTCAACTGGTTGCTCAAGATGAGCCTGTAGCAGATTGGAAGTTGGTTTTTTTGTTTTTGCTTTTTTCAGTTCAGTTCTCTTCTTTTTGATAGTATGCCCTGTGACTTTTAACTGCTTTGGTTTCCTCAGATTTTCAGCTCTGTCTTTCTAACTCAGAGAGTCCAGTGGACTCCACCTGGCTTTCCTCTCTTTGTACAGTGGCCTGGAAATTCCCTCAGGGAAGTAAGCTGAAGTAATGGTGAGGCTCATTTTTTTTTGGGGGGGTCTTGAAATCACTGTTGACAAATCTTCAGTATATTGAAAAGCAGCAATGTTTCAAATGTTTAGCTCACTTTTGGACTTTTCATGTGAGGGTATATCTCTAGTCCCTGTTACTTCTTCTTGACTAGAATAGAAAGTCTGGAACTTTGAATTTAATTGTTTAGCAGAACAAAATAAGATAGTGTGAGAGCTAACACAGAACATGTGAAACAGGGCACAACATCTGGATACATATGATCCATAGGCTGCCAGTTGCAGTCTATGAAACAAAGCAGCAGCCCCCAGCCAGTTAAATAAGGCATTGTTTGATGCTGTAGTATTATGTCGGACATAATTAGACGGACATTACTAGAGAAATGTTGTAGTCAAAATAGTCTAGTTTTCTAATCCTGCAAAGGGCCCTCTTTGACAAATCATCTGAGTAATGATACATGCATGCAATGATTAAACTGTCCCAAATCAAGATAAGTTCCACCCAAAAGAAGTAGAAATGATAGTGTCCAGTGCTCATTCATGTCAGGAATAGTGTTTGTCCCCCACTGGACAGGTCAGAAAACTTCATGGTTCATGGGCTGAGTATATTGAAATAAGTAGTTAAAATGTGAGGTTTTGATATGCAGATTGGAATATACTGTATGCTTGGTTTTCCTTTTGATAAGCAACACCACATACTGGTAACAACAATATATGTATTTTTTAAATAGCCTTCTTTTCAAGGAAGAAGAAATTTAAATATATTTTACCCTGCTGTACATATATATATATATATATATATATATATATAAGAGAGAGAGCTTATTTTCACTTTACCATCAATATTTATGAGCTGTAAGTGAAACTATGCTCCCAAACATTTTGTTACTTTCCTTCTGGAATGTAAAATATGAATGTCTAAATTTTCAACAGTAATTAATTTTGTTGCCAGCTACCCGAATGCAAAGATTCCATTTTTATTATTGATGTTCTGTATCATTGGTTCTAGAAATGCTATTTTGAATCTACCTGTGCATGTTTTCATTTGACCATGAAAATGGTGTGAAAATTGCAAACTTATCTTACTTTATAAGGGACTTTCTTTGGCAGGAGGAAATGAGTTCATGGTTGAATTTATGTGCAGATTTTGAGAAATGCATACATGTCATAGATGAACTCATCCATGCCTCCCACTAACCTGACAGTTCTGCCCTGTGAACTGGAGTGTAAAAACGTGTCCTGAGGTTCTGAAAATAGGATGGCTTATTAATGGTGTGACTTTAGCTTCCATTTGGGGCAATTTGTTTAAATTTTGATCTTTAGCTTTTCTAATACGAAAAACTAGGATAATACATATTTCATAGGATTGATATATTTCTTGAGGTAATGTACATAGAGCTTTTGTTACCTGTTAAGCATATTCAAAATGGCAGTTGTATTATTACAATTATTAACATTAATGACATATCCTTTGTGCCAAGGGCTTAGAGCAAACAGAGCAGTACAGTAATACTTTAACACTGAAAAAGTTACAATCTAATTAATGAGGCCAAGATTAGTCTGATGAACAAGGTGCTGTAGGAAGGAAGTACTGCTGAAATAAGAATTTAGAGAATTGAAATTGAGTGAAATATTGAGAGATGGTTTTATTCAACTCCTCCGTTTTACTGATGAAAAAATCAAAGCTTAGACAGGTTATAGTACAGTCAAATCTACAAAGGAGCCCCCTATTGTGAAATCAAAAATAGGATACAAATAGAAGTACAGAGGTCTGTTTTTACCCACATTCAAATTCTTCCTTTGGAAAAAATGCATTTGACCTGAACCAACAAGGCAGTCACAAGCTGGTAAGACAAAAATGCAAATGAAGTAACTTTTCAATTTTTTTTTGCTTGAAAGCTTAATTGTTCTCCCACTAATGGCACTTTGATGCCCTCAAGAGATTAATGCTAAGTGATTTCAATTTTAATTCTGCCTCTCTTACGGTGGGTTAAAAAGAGAAGCTGGAAATTGTAATCTTCATAAGACTATGAATGTGTGATTCTAGAATGAGGCACTCTGGAGAGTGTTTGCAGAGAACAGAGGCATGACCAGTTAAACCCTTGCAGAAATGTGTAAGTTTAAAAATATCACATGAGAGTTAATTAAGCTAATATATATAAAAATGCTTTGAAAATGATAATGTTATGTAAATCTAAGGTGCTCATTATCTTTGCTCTTGGATCCTAGTAATTTATGTATTTGATCATTACATAATCAATTATGACATTTTATTTTATCTTCCTGTATTACAGTTAATGAAATGTTGATGCTTATAAACCATTCCCTCAGGAGGAAAAGGAGTCAGTCTCTCCAGTGCATTCTAAAGAGAAAATGGCAGTATTGTCTACCCCTTTTGTGGTTAGGAGACTTATATTATATGTTGTATGTTGATACTCTGATTTCTAGAGAACCCTTTAGTTGATCCATGGTACCTCATTTTTGCTAACATAGGAAATGAAAGCAAAATGTCACGCTGACTACCTCTTGGAGGGGCAGTAGCAGGCATGTAATAGCTATCTTGTTTTGACTGGTATTTACCATTAGAGTAAAGAGTTAATTTAAAAAAGAGTCTAGTCAATGCAATGCCCATGGTAGGAGTGTGGACATGCCCTCATTTATTCGTGGTAATTTTGAATAGACATGGCAGTGGTATTTAAATGTTCTACTCATGTATTGTCTGAACAACCATCTCCACTTGCTTAGTAGGGTATCAGTTAAATTACTACTTCCATTTCTTTATATGCAAAGCACTGTACTGAGTCCATGGGAAGCACTGACTTGAGTAATTTCATATTATATTTTAAAAACACAAAAACTCTCTGGACTTAAAGTTTATAAACCTAAGTTCCAGAGCCCTTCTGGTTTCAACATGCTTCTTAACCACCAGGAAACGCCTCGGCCTCTTTGAATCTCAGGTTCACAGTCCGTTGTTGTTGTTCAGTTGCTCAGTCATGTCTGATTTTTTATGACCCCATGGACTGTAGCACACCAGGCTTCCTTGTCCTTCACTATCTCCCAGAGTTTGTCAAACTCATGTCCATTGAATCTGTAATGCCGTCCAACCATCTCATTCTCTGTTGTCCCCTTCTCCTTTCAGTCTTTCCCAGCATCAGAGTCTTTTCCAGTGAGTCTGTTCTTTGCATCAGGTGGCCAAAGTATTGGCGCTCCAGTTTCAGTATCAGTCCTTTCAATGAATACTCAGAGTTGATTTCCTTTAGGATAGACTGGTTTGATCTCCTTGCAGTCCAATGGACTCTCCAGAGTCTTCCTGAGCACTACAGTTCAAAAGCATCAATTCTTCGGCACTCAGCTTTCTTTATGGGTCCAACTCTCACATTCATACATGACTAGTTGAAAAAGCCAAAGCTTTGACTATACAGACCTTTGTTGGCAAAGTGATATCTCTGCTTTTCAATATACTAGGTTTGTGTATTGTGTCTAGGTTTGTTCACAGTGGGCATTGAGCACAGAAAGTATTCCCCACCTTGACTCAGCAAGGTTATTGTTATGAAGTAGTATATACAGAAGCTCCTTTAACCCAGAAGTATCAGAAACTCAAAATGCTGTTATTTACAGAGGCATGATTGCCTTGGCCCTCAAAGCATATGCCACCCATGTTCAATTCCCAGCAACCCACATGAGTGGCAAACTGAATGCCTCAGGCCCAGGAACTCCACCATGCTGTGGGCTGCTCGGCCCAGGGCTGAGTATGAATTAAGCATAAACTAATCTTCATAGGAGATAGCATTTAAATACTGCAATTAAATTAAAATGTCTTTAGAGCATGGCAGGTTCATATTTTAAAATGACAGCCTGAATGTAATCAGGGATTTGATGTATTGCCTGGATTACTAGTGCAGGCCTCTTCTGGACTATGTGAGAAGGGAGCATTTCCACAGTCATCTGAGCTGGCTTGCAACGATGGTATCAGCATCAGGAAGTCATTAGTCAAGAAGATAGCCCCACATTTGTCCAAAGCAAGAAGGAGCTTAGTCACAGTTTACAAGGCTACAGATTTGTTTACTAATCATTTTCTATATTGTGGCACCATGAGGATATATAACCAATAGAAAAGAAAGAAAGAAAGAAAGTGAAGTCGCTCAGTCGTGTCCAACTTTTTGAGACCCCATGGACTGTAGCTGACCAGGCTCCTCTGTCCATGGAATTTTCCAGGCAAGAATACTGGAGTGGGTTACAATTCCTTCTCCAGATCTTCCTGACCCAGGGATTGAACCTGGATCTCCTGCATTGTAGGCAGACACTTTACTGTCTGAGCCACGAGGGAAGTCCATATAACCAATATTGCCTTTCATTTGGTAAATGTGGTTGAGCCAATACCCATCTATACATAGCAGAGCCAGTAGACTAGCACCTACTTCATAAATGATTTGTACAGGGAAGCCAGGTGTGGTGCAATTCATGGGGTTGCAAAGAGTTGGACATGACTGAGCGACTGAACTGAATAAGGAGAGCAGCAGGTATAGAAAGAAGATTGGATGAAATTAAATGAGGGTATAATTGAGCTTAGAGCCACCAAAAAGAATGGATTTATAGTCAACAAATGGTAAAATTTCAGAACAGGACAGATCCTTGGAGATACTGCTGTGGTGTTCTATAGGCTAAGATATAGGGGACCATGTATTTAGTTTTATAGTGAGGATCAAATAGAATTCAGACAAAATGCCCCAAATATTTAGGGAGTAGGGGATGGCAAACAGCAAGCTCAGGACAATGGGGGCTATTTTGTAGCGATCCCTCTTGGTGAGAAGAAAGGGTCTACATTTAAACTGACTCATAGAAAGGAGATCAGGAGGAAGCAAATGTTATTATGGACACAAAGTGCCCTTGCAGGAATCCAAGCAAAGCCAAACAGTTGAACTCCAAAGGGACAGAAATTATTGTGACCTTTTAGTTTCTTTCTATTTTTTACTCTGACATTTGTCCATCTCTGCCCTTTGTTATATTTTTCCCCCTCTCTCTCCATTTCTGCCCTAATTTCCCTTTCTCTCTGTCTTGCTTTGCCCTATCTATCACTGTTCCTCCTTCAGTCCCTTTGCCCTCTCTCCCTTCTTTTCTCACTCCTCTGTACTCTGGTCAACTCTTTGTGACCCCATGGACTACAGCACGCCAAGTTTCCCTGTCCATCACCAACTCACAAAGCTTGATCAAACTCAGGTCCGTGAAATCAGTGATGTCATCGAACCATCACATACTATGTCATCCTCTTCTCCTCCTGCCTTCAATCTTTCCCAATATCAGGGTCTTTTCCAATGAGTCAGTTTATCACATCAGGTGGCTGGAGTATCTGAGCTTCAGCTTCAACATCAGTCCTTCCAGTGAATATGCAGGACTGATTTCCTTTAGGTTTCATGTCCTTGCAGTCCAGAGGACTCTCAAGAGTCTTCTCCAACACCACAGTTCAAAGGCATCAATTCTTCAGTGCTCAGCTTTCTTTATAGTCCAACTCTCACATCCATACATGACTACTGGAAAACCATAGCTTTGACTAGACAGACTTTGTCGGCAAAGTAATGTCTCTGTTTTTAATACACTGTTAAGTTACACATAGCTCTTATTCAAAGGAGCAAGCATCTTTTAATTTCATGGCTACAATCATCATCTACAGTGATTTCGGAGCCCAAGAAAATAAAGTCTGTCACTCTTTCCATTCGTTCCCCATCTATTTGCTATGAAGTGATGGGACCAAATACCATGATCTTTGGTTTTTGAATGTTGAGTTTTAAACCAGCTTTTTCACTCTCCTGCTTCACTTTCAACAAGAGGCTCTAGTTCTTTGCTTTCTGCCTTAAGGGTAGTGTCATCTGTGTATCTAAGGTCATTGATATTTCTTCCAGCAATCTTGATTCCAGCTTGTGCTTCCTCCAACCTGGCATTTCTCATGATGTACTCTGCATTTATGTTAAATAAGCACGGTGACAATATACAGCCTTGACCTGTTCCTTTCCCGATTTGGAACCAGCCTATTGTTCCATGTACAGTTTTAACTGTTGCTTCTTGACCTTCATACAGATTTCTCAGGAGGCAGGTCTGGTGTTCCCATCCCTTTCAGAATTTTCCAGTTTATTGTGATCCACACAGTCAAAGGCTTTGGCATAGTCAATAAAGCAGAAATAGATGTTTTTCTGGAACTCTCTTGTTTTTCTATGATCTAATGGATATTAGCAATTTGATCTCTGGTTCCTCTGCCTTTCTAAATCCAGCTTGAACATCTGGAAGTTCTCGTTGAAGTCTCGCTTGGAGAATTTTGAGTATTACTTTCTAGCATGTGAGATGAGTGCAGTTGTGCGGTAGTTTGAACGTTCTTTGGCATAGCCTTTCTTTGGGATTGGAATGAAAACTGACCTTTTCTAATCCTGTGGCCACTGCTGAGTTTTCGAAATTTGCTGGCATATTGAGTGCAGCACTTTCACAGGATCATCTTTCAGGATTTGAAATAGCTCAACTGGAATTCCATCACCTCCACTAGCTTTGTAGTGATGCTTCCTAAGGCACACTTTACTTTGCACTCCAGGATGTCTGGTTCTAGGAGAGTGATCACACCATTGTGATTATCTGGGTCATTAAGATCTTTTTTATATAGTTCTTCTGTATATTCTTGAAGCTATAAGTTGTAGAGCCAAAAGCAGAGATTCTACCTTCTTCCCCCCCCGATTGCTTGACTGTCTTACTCAGGCCTTCTGGAAGATCTAATTGGTACATAATAATGTTATAAATTTTTCATAGTTACTCATTGATTTCTGTATAAAAAGTCATTATTCAAAATTAAAGGAATGTGCCATCTTAGCAAGTCTCCTAGCAGTGGCAGGTTTCCTTGTTAGTTATACTACACTTTAGAGCACTTTTGATAAAGTCCTTAATGATTTTCATGCCTGTTTTATATAAATGTTAGCGTTGTTTTCCAACCTAAGTATTGAGTTATTTGATGGTGACGACCTCCTAAAATAATGTTGAGTATACCGTAAGCCTAAAAATCTGCTTAATGGTTATTTTCAAATGATAACTTCTAAACTTAATTTCTTACCAATGAGTGTGTCTATAAATGTTTATAATATGTCTTTAAATATTTATAGACATAATTATTTGCACTATTGTTTCACTCTTATTTTTCCCTCTTTACTCTCCCTTCAATATTAATTTTCCCAAGAAATTCCAAAGGTATGTCTGTCTTCTCTGTGTCAACAACTTGAGCAATATTTGGTGAATTCAGGTATTTACTTTTTTTTTTTTTTTTTAGCATCACCAGTATGTGTTTTCCTTTCAAAGGCTCCCTTGCCAATTGTCTTCATGATGTGTATTTTACTTTCAGTTTTATGTCTCTACCTAGTAACGTTTGATTAGAGTTGGATTTGAAGGGATAGTAAAGGGGACAAAATGTATTTTAACTTATTTAAAGTCTTGAAATAAGCAGTAGAATAACCTTTTGAGCTTTTACTATGACCCAGTTTTGACAGAGGTAAGGGTAAAATTAAGAAAACACAGGATGGAAAACTGCCACTAACTCTGAGGGGATATTTAGCATGTCTTCTTATTAGAAGATGATATATAATACCCTTTTTGATATTACAGATTTGTTATTTTATGAAACATTATTATTATAAAATAATTAAATTCATGTATTGGGATAATTCCATAAAAAATGAGACACTATATATTTTTTCTTAATATATATGTTTTATTGAAGTTTAGTTGACTTACAGTGTTTCAGATGCACAGAAAGGTGATTCAACTGTATATACACACATATGTTATTTTTGAAATTATTTTCTATTGTATGTTATTATGAGATATCGAATATATTTCTATGCTGTGCAGTAAACCTTTGTTGCTTGTTGCATTATATATTTTTAAATTAAAAATCTAGCATTATACTCATACTAAGTTCAGCAAGTGAAATAAAAATGTCAAATTTTTTAGTTAGGCAAAAATTTATAAGCTTTCTAAAATATATATATAATCATACATATTTATATATATAAGTATACTAAAGCTTTTCTGCTACTCTTGATAAAGGCTTAAGAAAGAATATTAAAAAAAATGGAGAAAGTGGTAAACATAAACCTAATTAAATGGGGTCACTGAATATGAAATAGAAAAAGTGAAACAAACTAGATAAAAGTAAAAGATCATTGTTTAGTCATTTTTAAAGATAGCTGCTCATTAGAAACATATTTGGGACTCTGGAGAAAAAAAAGAAATATCTGGGCATTTGTATTTTTCAAAACATTTCAACATAATTCTGATATGCATCTGGATTTTAAAAACTGATTACATCTTTTTCTATTGTAGTTTTGGTGATACAGAATTCTCTTATTTTACTGTTGACCAATCATGATACAGTGGTATTAAGTGGGTAATAGTTACATAAGCACAATAGTGAAAGATGTTATCAGTTTTCACAATCAGTAGGCAGACAAAAAATGAAAAATAATTATAATTGCAAGCCATAATGGGAACGTGATTACCCTAACAGTATAAATTACATACAGTTTGGGGAGTCAAGCAGAGTTACATGGAAATTAGAAGTGCCTACATTGCACTTGTTTTCATCTGCCTAGTTAGTTTGTGTCTTTTGGTTGGTTCATTTGATCCTATGACCATTTTCTTAATTGTTTTAGGTTTATTTTCTGTAGGTCATTTCCTTCTCTTACGTTTCCTGCCTTGAGAAGTTCCTTTAACATTTGTTGTGAAGCTGGTTTAGTAGTGCTGAATTTTCTTAACTTTTACTTGTCTGAAAAGCTTTTGATTTCTCCATAATTTCTGAAGGAGAGTCTTGCTGGGTAGAGTATTCTTGGTTGTAGGTTCTTCCCTTTCATCACTTTACGTATAGCATGCCATTCCCTTCTGGCTTGTAGAGTATCTGTTGAGAAATCAACTGATAGCCTGATGGGGAGTTCCCTTGAATGTTACTTGTCATTTTTCTCTTCTTGCTTTTAATATTTTATCCCTGCCTTTAATTTTTGTCAGTTTGATTACTATGTGTCTTGGGCCGTTCCTTCTCAGGTTTATCCTTCCTGGGACTCTCTATACTTCCTGGACTTGGTCGACTATTTCCTTTCCCATGTTAAGGAAGTTTTCAGCTATTATCTCTTCAGATATTTTCCCTAGGATCAATACCACTTTCCAGTGGCTTTAATTTAGTAAATCTTGAATATCTTTGTTATTTCGTGCTTTTCTTCATTTTTCTCCTCATACCACCATCACTAATTTCTTCAGTATCTTGATTAATGATCAGACTAGGTTTTTATAAATGCACTCACTTTTTAATCTCATAGAATTTCTTGTACTTGCCAAGTACAAAGTGGATTTTCAATTAGGACATAAACAAGAATTTGTTATATGGAGCTAGTTATGGCTAGGTCAAGCCACATGAAATTGATGATAATTTTTTTGACCTATAAAAATTATAATTTCATATGGTTCAGCCTACAATAATATCTTATTTTGAAATTGATTCTATCTGAATAGTCAGTTATACATTTATATCATCTGGAGTATAGTGTTTTTTGTACTTTTTTTTTTTTAACTTAAGCTATGTTTGTAGTTAATTCGTTTCCCAGGTGACACAGTGGTAAAGAATCTGCCTGCCAGTGCAGGAGACTCAGGAGACATGGGTTCAATCCCTGGGTCAGGGAGACCCTCCTGGAGAAGGAAATGGCAATCCACTCCAATATTCTTGCCTGGAAAATTCCAAGGACAGAGGCGCCTGGCAAGCCACAGTCCAGTGGGTCACAAAGAGTCAGACATGACTGAGCATGGCCATGCACCTAAAGGCACATACACATAGTTGATTAAATTGGATCCTTTCGAAAGTTGGAAATATTCAAATTGATGTTTTTTAATGCAAATTTTTGGCTAAATGTTCATAATTAAGTAGGTCCAAATCTAATTTTCAAGACATTTGAGTTTATATTTTAATGATGAAAGGTTGCTACTATAATGAGGACCAGAGTCAAAACAACAACACAGGTGCTGTCGAGTGGCTTCAGCAATGTGGTATTTCTTGTCTTTCTGAATTGCATCTCTTTGTATTTTCCATAACATCCAGCAAAAGAATCCAGAGAGGTGTGTTGTATACCCAACATTACTATTTGTGACTTCTTAAGCTCAAGTGTTATATTCCCAATAATTGGTTGAGCTTATATTTAAGTGGAAACATTAATTGGAAGGCAGCCTTTCCTGAATATCTTCTCTTTTTTTTTAAGCACTGCCTTGGTTATTTGTGCAGAAGTCTTCCACAAGCCTGTGCACTGTGCTGTGTGGCTGATGTTAGGACTGAAAGGGAAATTAGTTAATAGCATTTACCTATTTGATCACTGCTTTTGCTTCGAGTGTGGTATTCAGATAAGGTCTGATCAAGCAGTTGGTACAACTTCAGTTTGCTGCTGACTTTCCAATTATTGCTTCAGAGTTCCTCTAGAGAATAGCAGTTGTTCTTTTCTAGCAAAGAGTGAAGAGGAGAATTTAAGAGAAAGGTTACTTAAGTGCCTATAAAAATTCATGCTGACTGAGTCTGTTCTCTTGCCAGGGACAAATTCTGGCTATTTATGTTAACCCTTTGTCTCTGGCAAGAAATAATCATAAGCTCTTTAGAGGTCTTTTGGGAGGAGTGAATTTTTCATTAGTTTTTTTTTCCTCCTTTTCAGTTGAACTGCTATGGGAAAGAGGAAAATATTGCACACATACTGTATATACATATGTTATTCGTATATAAAAGATGTGCTTCCTAAAAGTCACTATAATATGAGAAAGTATATTTAAATTTTCTGATTAGCAAAGATTGAAAAGTGATAGTACTCAATACTAATGAATGTATAGAGAAACAGGTATAAGCACATACGTGCTTTCTGGAGAATATTTTGGTAATGTGTGTATATGTTAGTTTCTTAGTCATGTCCGACTCTTTGAAACCACTTGGACTGTAGCCCACCAGGCTCCTCTGTCCATGGAATTCTCTAGGCAAGAATACTGGAGTGGGTAGCCATTCCCTTCTCCAAGGCATCTTCCCAACCCAGGGATTGAACCTGGGTCTCCTGTTTTGCAAGCAGATATACAGATATGTGTAACTGACATAGCTTCCAAACTAAAAAAATCCACTTTTAATAATTTCTCAGACTACAATATTTTTACAGATTCATAACTGTAGCACTGCAATAGCACATTGGAAGCCACCTTAATGGCCATCTACTATCTACTATAGGGGATGAATTCAATTAGGATACATCATATAATTGAGTATATCATATAATCATTAAAAAGAATGATGTACATGTGTATATATCAGGATGGACACCATTTATAAAGAATCTAAATGGTGTGTGGAGTATGATCTCACATTTGTAAAATTAAATACAATTATATAGATCAAGTATAAAACCTTTTAAAGGTTAAAAACTAACATTAACAATATATTTCTATTAAAATATTGACAGTAACATTCTATGAGTGAAGTAGGGCACTGAATACAGTGTGATATAAAATGTTCTTATTGAAGTGGAAATTGGTAGAGGGATACTTCGTCTTTGTGAAAAAACAATATTTTTTAAAAGTTTTAAAGCATCCATATATGTATACAGAGTGGCTATATAATATTAATGATAAGAACATGATTTCATATTTTAAAGCACTGTTATCTTTTCAAAGCACTTTTATACTCATAATTTTCTTTCCAAATCACTCATTGTGTTGTTACAAAATATTTATTATTCCCTATCAGTTTCCTTTCCTCAAATAAAGAAATTCAATGATACACTCTCTAAAAAAATGCTTTTAGCATTTAAAAAGTTTTATCTATGACAATGCAAATGTTATGAGTTGTCAGGGAAGGACAAGCCAATGCTAAAAGGAGTATGAAAGAGAAGCAAAGAAATACTTCGAATTAAGTAATGTATTTCTTTAAGGCGTTTTTTACATGAGTTTGGCATACATGCTGGTCATTTATCTGTTAGCTATACCATTTATCCCCTGAAATATCTTTGGCATGCTCTTTATGTCAGGGAACTGAACTCTGAAGGCCAGATTTCCCTGCAGACTAGATTTGGCTATGAGAAAGCATTGCCGTAAGATCAAAAGTGGGAGAATGGGAGAAGCCAGAGTATGTTTTTTCCTTCCCTCTCTGCCTTGTAGAGCATCACCATAATGCCTGGGTCTCTTCCATATTTCAGTCTCCTGCTGGATGGGACTTTCCTCTGTGGTTTCAGTTCCTATCTATCTTTTCCCCTTTGTGTGAACCTTTCCACTGTTGGTGGGAATGCAAAATGGTGAAGCTGCTATGGAAAACAATATGGAATTTACTCAAAAATTTGAAAATAAAGCTAGCATATAATCTAGCAATCTGACTCCTGGGCATATATCCAAAAGAATTGAGATCAGAATCTCAAGGAGTTATTAGCACTTCCACGTTCAGTGTTATTTACAATAGCCAAGATGTGGAAACAACCTCACTCACTGTCCAATGACAGGTGAATGAATAAAGAAAATGTGATATGTACATACAATGTGATATTATTCATCCTTACAAAAGAAGGAAACTCTACAATATGTGTCAATAAGAATGAACTTTAAAGCTGTTACGCTAAGCCAGTAACAGAAAGACAAATCCTACATTATTCCACTTTGATGAGATATCTGAAATAGTAACAGAATCATAGACCAAAATGATGGTTTTGGAGGCTAGATAGAGTGAGAAATGGGAGTTTACTAATCAACAGGCACAGAGTTTCAATTAAGCAAGAGAAGTTTGAGCATCTGTTACACACTGAGTACTTACATCCAAAAATACTGTACCTTACATTTAAAATTTTGAGACAAAAAAAAATCTAATTCCCCAGTGGCTCAGTGGTAAAGAATCCACATTCAGTGCAGAAGGCATGGAGACATGGGTTCACTCCCTGAGTTGGGAAGATACCCTGGAGAAGGAATCGCAACCCACTCTTGTATTCTTGCCTTGGTAATCTCATGGACAGAGGATCCTCCTGGACTACAGTCCATGGAGTCACCAAAGAGTCAGACATGACTGAGTGACTACTGTTATTGAAATACTATGGTACTATCATAAAGACAGACATATAGATCAATGGAAAAAGAAGAGAGACCCCTGATATAAATTTTCTTCTAAAACTGTTTTAGTAGTTGAATAAAATTTTACTATATCAATATGCATCAAGTATTTAATTGTCAGTGTTTTGATAATTAACCTAACTAAAATTTTCCCTATTTTAGAAATTTGCAGTAACCTTTGCTATTAAAGCAAAATATATGTTTGAATTATATAATTAGCTGTATTAGTTAGCTAGCTCTAGTTAAACCCTTCTAAGAGCCCAGCATAGTTCTGTGTTTTTAATATATTTAATCATGTTTAAAAGATTATTATTGATGTTCTGTAATAGTTTTATAGTTTGGCTGTGAAGACCCAATATAATCACATATCTTGCCTAAAACCGTATTGCTAGTAAGTGGCTCAAATGAAATTTAACTCAGGGGGATCTTTTTTTCAAATTTGTTACATTACTACTCCACTATGCCTATGAATTTTGGCTTGAGAGTAAGATGAAAAAGACAATTTATCATAGAAATCATAGACCTTGGCATATCAGAGGTAGAATAAGACAACCATAAAGCAATGGCAACATACACTGTTCTGGCTCGTTACAGTTACATTATCTTTTGCCTTAGTTGAGTGATCATAACATCATGAGTATCTGGGCCATGGGGATCTTTTTTGTAAAGTTATTCTGTGTATTCTTGCCACCTCTTAATATCTTCTGCTTCTGTTATGTCCATACCATTTCTGTCCTTTATTATGCCCATCTTTGCATGAAATGTTCCCTTGGTATCTCTAATTTTCTTGGAGAGATCTCTAGTCTTTCCCATTCTATTGTTTTCCTCCATTTCTTTACAATGATCACAAAGGAAGGCTTTCTTACCTCTCCTTGCTATTCTTTGGAACTCTGCATTCAAATGGGTATATATTTCCTTTTCTCCTTTGGTTTTCAGTTCAGTTCAGTCACTCAGTTGTGTCCAACTCTTTGCGACCCCATGAACTGCAGGATGCCAGGCCTCCCTGTCCATCACCAGCTCCCGGGGTCCACACAAATCAATGGCCATTGAGTCGATGATGCCATCCAGCCATCTTATCCTCTGTCGTCCCCTTCTGTCTTCAGTCTTTCCTAGCATCAGCACCTTTTCCAATGAGTCAGCTCTTCACATCAGGTGGCCAAAGTATTGGAGTTTCAGCTTCAACATCAGTCCTTCCAGTGAACACCCAGGACTGATCTCCTTTAGGATGGACTGGTTGCATCTCCTTGCAGTCCAAGGGACTCCCAAGAGTCTTCTCCAACACCACAATTCAAAAGCATCAATTCTTCTGGGCTCAGCTTTCTTTATACTCCAACTCTCACATCCATACGTGACCACTGGAAAAATCATAGCCTTGACTAGATAGACCTTTGTTCTTTTCACAGCTACTTGTGAGGCCTCCTCAGACAGCCATTTTGCTCTTTTGCATTTCTTTTTCTTGGGGATGGTCTTGATCCCTGCCTCCTATACAATGTCAGGAACCTCTGACCATAGTTCTTCAGACACTCTGTCTATCAGATCTAATCCCTTGAATCTATTTGTCACTTCCACTGTATAATCATAAGGGATTGATTTAGGTCATACCTGAATGATCTTCAGGTTTTCCCGACTTTCTTCCATTTAAATCTGAATTTGGCAATAAGGAGAAGCATCACTACGAACAAAGCTAGTGGAGGTGATGGAATCCCAGTTGAGCTATTTCAAATCCTGAAAGATGATGCTGTGAAAGTGCTACACTCAATATGCCAGCAAATTTGGAAAACTCAGCAGTGGCCACAGGACTGGAGAAAGTCAGTTTTCCTTCCAATTCCAAAGAAAGGCACTGCCAAAGAATGCTCAAACTACTGCACAATTGCTCTCATCTCACACGCTAGTAAAGTAATGCTCAAAATTCTCCAAGTCAGGCTTCAACAATATGTGAATCATGAACTTCCAGATGTTCAAGCTGGTTTTAGAAAAGGCAGAGGAACAAGAGATCAAATTGCCAACATCTGTTGGATCATTGAAAAAGCAAGAGCGTTCCAGAAAAACATTTACTTCTGCTTGACTGTGCCAAAGCTTTTGACTCTGTGGATCACAACAAACTGTCGAAAATTGTGAAAGGGATGGGAATACCAGACCACCTGACTTGCCTCTTGAGAAATGTCTATGCAAGTCAAGAAGCAACAGTTAGAATTGGACATGGAATAACAAACTGGTTCCAAATCGGGAAAGGAGTACATCAAGGCTGTGTATTGTCACCCTGCTTACTTACCTTATGTACGCAGTACATCATGAGAAATACTGGGCTGGATGAAGCACAAGCCTGAATCAAGATTACTGGGAGAAATATCAATAACCTCAGATATGCCAAAGACACCAGCCTTGTGGCAGAAAGCAAAGAATTAAAGATCCTCTTGATGAAAGTGAAAAAAGAGAGTGAAAAAGTTGGCCTAAAACTCAACATTCAAAAAACTAAGATCGTGGCATCTGGTCCCATCACTTCATGGGAAATAGATGGCGAAACATTGAAAAGAGTGACAGACTTTATTTTTCTGGGCTCCAAAATCCCTGCAGATGGTGACTCTAGCCATGAAGTTAGAAGACGCTTGCTCCTTGGGAGAAAAGTTACGACCAACCTAGATGGCATATTAAAAAGCAGAGACATTACTTTGCCCACAAAGGTCCATCTAGTCAAAGCTTTGCTTTTTCCAGTGGTCATGTATGGATGTGAGAGTTGGACTATAAAGAAAGCTGAATGCTGAAGAATTGATGCTTTTGAGCTATGGTGTTGGAGAATACTCTTTAGAGTCCCTTGGACTGCAAGGAGATCCAACCAGTCCATCCTATAGGAAATTAGTCCTGAATATTCATTGGAAGGACTGATGTTGAAGCTGAAACTCCAATACTTTGGCCACCTGATGCATAGAACTGACTAATTTGGAAAGACCTTAATGTTGAGAAAGATTGAAGGCAGGAGAAGAAAGGGATGACAGAGGATGAAATAGTTGGATAGCATCACAACTCGATGGGTATGAGTTTGAGTAAACTCTGGGAGTTAGTGATGGACAGGGAATCCTGGTGTGCTACAGTCCATGGGGTCACAAAGAGTCAAACACGACTGAGCCACTGAACTGAAATGACTGTCTTTTGCCCTACAGATCATTGATGTGCAGTTTCTTTATCTTTGGACCAGTTAAAGAAAACAAAATGCATGTCACTATTTAAAGAAAAGTCAGATTTAGAAAGATAATGCCTTGAATCAAATGTCCAATAAATGTCAAACATTTTTCCAAAGTGAATCTTTTTCCCAACTTCAAGCAAATGGTTAATTTTCAGCTACACAAGTAACCACTAATTGGAATATGCACATTTGTAACAGTTAAAGAACAATAATAAAGAAGAATATGATTTCTCTGACCAGTGATATTTTATATTTTTGGTAAATAATTTTTTCATATCTAATTGCTCTAGGTTCTAGGGACTGGAAAAAAATGTTTTTTGGGGAATTTTCATAGAGCTGATCTTTTATCAGGTATTGAGAGGCAGGTAGATGTTCATCAAGTAGAGGACTAGGGAAAAGACATCCTTGCCCTAAGAAACACAATGAAAAAAGTGTCTGAGCTGGAAAAATGTATGGTGAGCCAAGGGAGGTGGTGCATAGAATCCACCCTCATTGCACAGAATCTTATACTCACGTTTATGTTTTTCCTGTTTTCTGAGACAATAATTTGATCCTTCTGTTTTCTATATATGTTGTTGCTTTTTTAAAAAATTATATTTGGCATATAACACTGTGTAAATTTAAGGAACAGCAGGTTGATTTGATACATGTATACTATAACATGGTTACCATTGTAGCATTAACTAGCTCTTCTATTACATATCATGATTATCATTATCTATTTGTCATAGGTGTAATTAAGACCTAGTCTCTTAGCAGATTTGATGAGTATAATATAATGTCATTGTCTGTATTCATTATACTGTGCATTAGATCTTTAGGACTCATTTAGCTACTAGTTTGTACTCTTAAATATCATCTCTCCTGTTTCCCCATCTTCTAGGTCCCTGGTAAGCACTATTTTGTTCTTTTCATTTTGTTTTCTAGATTTCACATATACATGGTATCATATAGACCTTCCTGTTTTGTGATCTCTCTCCCTAAGTGGTCTCTTTTCACAGAAAAATTGACTAGAAGAATTTTTATAAACAAGCAAATTTATTACTTTAACATAACTAATATTCTATCATCTTTAATGTCAAATAATACTTAAATGTCTGCTGATGGACATCTAGGTTGCGTCCATGTCCTGGCTGTTATAAGCAGTGCTGCAATGAACATTGGGGTACACGTGTCTCTTTCAATTCTGGAGAAGGCTATGGCAACCCAATCCAGTATTCTTGCCTAGAGAATCTTGGGGACAGAGGAGCCTGGTGGGCTGCTGTCCATAGGGTCGCATAGAGTCAGACATGACTGAAGCAACTTAGCGTGCAATACTTAAAACAGCTATTAAAATAAGTTTATCTGCAATATTAGTGCCTGTGAAGGAAACATTAGATATAAAATGGGAACAAAGGGCTTTGAGGTATTAATGATCCAATTGTAGGGCTGTAAGGTGGGGCAGGAAAATTGGTGTGTCATATAAGATTGGTCTATCTTTGTCCCTTGGTTCTCTGATCTATTATGGTACTAGAGTAGATCTGCAACATCTGATTACTACATAGAAAACCATCAGAAAACTTAAAAGCGTCATGTTGAGGACTGGTGTTTTTCTTTTTTGTCAATTCAGATTCTCATTATTAAATGTCCTTGATAAATGTATAGAAAAAGTCACTGTGCACTGGCACTGGTTTTGAACTTAATCTGCTCTAATACAGTTGAAAAACAATAGGGTTAGGGCTCTTGATTCAATAACAAGACACCTATGCTGTGGTGGAAGTGGGTTACATAATTCATAATAAATCATTGAGAGGAAATGTGTGCATCAGGTGTCTCACATATTTCCATTTGGTGGTCAGAGTTTAAGGAATTAAGCTGTAACTAGAGAATTTAATTACTGTTTGAAAGGGTGCTGCTGCTTTGCCTTTGGCTGGCTCTTGCAAGTTTCTGGCTGATGATTTTTTCAATCAATTCCATGCCTTCCAGCTTGAGTTGAAAGAGATTATTTATAACTGTTAGATATTTTAAAGTACAATTTTGTTGATCATAACAGAAAAAGATAAAGACTAAAAAAACTTTCACTAATCTTACCACCTGTATTTTGAATATAACCTAATAGATTGTTTCCATGCATATATATGTATATAAACTCACATTTATATATACATTTAATATCTAACTTCTGTGTCTATTAACAAAATTGGAAACAATGACATTTAAAATATAGAAATTTCATTTACTATACTTAAAGTATATAGCTAGAATTTTACAGATTCTTAACGAATATGATTTTAATTGCAACTTCATTTACTACTGGTTTTTTTTCTTGGTATAGTTGCCATCCGAAATTATTTTAGTCGCTTCATTATAACTGGTTCAACTATAGATACACTTCTCATTTCTGAATGACTCTTTGCTCATATACTGCTTTCATGATGACTCCCCATCAGAGGATGACTGTTTGTGCAAGAGCTTGTTGTTCTATTGAAATCATGAAATTCATGAGCGTCTCTTTAGGCAAAACAGTCCTTCTCAGAATAGGTTAAACTTCGATAACTTGGATTTGGGGTTTATCTTTGTTTGATTATTTTATTTGCTTTTTGTCTTTGTTTTGCCTTAATTATAGGAGATATGTATTTGGATTATATCTGGGAAACTAAATCTTAAAAAAAAAAAGCTGCAGTGAGACCATTTGAAAATTTGGTATAAGTAATTATAAAGGAATTAGCCTTCTGGATGGCTGCCAAAAGAAAATTGGCTAAATAGTGATTGGCTGTGCAGAGATTAGGGTACCTGCAAATTGAAAACAGAAATAAAGACAAAACAGAACATAAACACACATAATAATCCTGAGTTCCAAAGAGTGATATGCTTTGCTTTAGTTTGGGAAAGAATAAAATAACTTATTCCCATGGAAACAAAGCCATTCTTGTCTTTAATAATGAGAAAACATAAAATTGAGCATATTAACTACTCTTTAAGACAGTGCAAATTGCCCTAACAGCACTTAGTTTACCAAGAGTTTGTGCAGCAAAATATCTTATTCTCCTCTTATAAGAAAGGCAAATCACAAGCTTGTGAACTAAAACAGAAATCTTTGTCAGCTAATTAATCAGGGTGGAAATGATCTAATAGAGTAAGATTTAATGGGAGTTATGTGTGAAAGATTTTTCTCTTGTGTGTAAAAAATCTTTCTGTCAGATTTCCCTATATGAGCATACAGTTTTCCATCTAAATAATAAATGTTAGTATTTTCACAAAAGTCAAAGTTTGTGAAACACATGCTAAATAGTTAAGGAATGACATCAAACACAGCAAGTATAAAAATAGTAAGAGTTAATAAATTAAACATTTTAAACCATTTTGTATATAATCAAACAAAATGAACTTCATCGATTTTTAAATTATTTTCCCACTGATTCAGTTAGACTTTTGTTAAACTTCTTAGTAAGCCATGATTGTAGCTCATCTCTTTTTAAAAAGATTTATTTCATTGAACAAGAATTCCAAGTATAGGCGTTTGAGGGCTATAATGGAGAAGGAAATAGCAACCCTCTCCAGCATTGCCTGAGGTGTCTCATAGACAGAGGAGCCTGGTGGGCTACAGTCCATTGGGTCACAAAAGGTGAAACACAACCGAGCAACCAAACAATAAGAATAGTAACTCTATTATCCCTTCAAAGTAAAAAGATTAATCTGTGATCCTCATTTATCATCTTCTGTGGAAGATGTTCTACATCCATGTTCCAGAGGAATAAAAGAAGAAAATAGAAGAGACAGAGCCAGAAACTTTTGCTTACATCTCATTGTAGAACTATGTCAAGTGGCCATCTCTAGTTTCAAGGGAGACTAGCATATCGCATAGAAGCAGGAAAGGGAAGGAGGGCTTGAAAAATTATTGGCAGAATGAACTTATGGTATCTGTCAACTTCCACCTCTTTGAGCATTCAATATTTATTTATGGTATTTCCATCTCTGTATGTACTTTAAACAGAATGAATCCATCCTCTGTCTTCCAGGATAGGTAGTCCCCAAATTATATCCAGTTACTGGGTTTAGTATGAAGTCTAGGATCTTTGGGTAATCTCTTTATCACCTCCAGGTTTTATTCTTTGTCATTCCTAAGTGTAAATTAAAGATAAATCATCATCTTCTAACATCCCCAGTGTATTAGTGTAAAGAGATAAGAAAGTAGGATAAAAGCAGTTTATCCTAAAAAATAAAGTTTCATTCAGTAACAGGGAACAAGGGAAGCATATGACTGTCAGTGGTACATAGCAAATATAAAATATAGAGTCCTGCTCAGCAGGTTACTCAGGACTTCCTGATACTAGCAACAGAAGTCGTTACTTTAGCCAAGCTGTCAGGCCTTAGCACTTCTTGATGAATTTCTTTTATATATTTTCTCCAAGTCCTCGGTTCTGCATCTGGGGGGTCTTCCTTGACCAATGTGCCAATGCCTGCATTCTACGTAGATGCTGTGTAAAATGAAAGTAAATGAAAGAGGGCTCTGAAAAGAATTAAAAGGCATTGTGTATCTACAAAACCATAAATTGGGACCACCCTAGGAAATCCAGGTTGATGGTCTTCATAGCTGGGAAGAGGTTCTATTTGGAGTCTACTTCCTGCTGCTGTGAGTTCAAGGACCCAGAAATTACTTTAAATAAAGCCTGTAGCAACCCTGGGGCACATTTAAAAATACCATGCCCTGGAAGTTTCATCAGATTTCCAGGAGGTGAGCTTCAAGACAATTTTTAAGTAACCACATACCCCCTGGAAAATTTACCTCATTGTCACTGGCTCCTTTGTTCTGACCAATTCCTATCTCTTAACCTAATGGCTGCCGCCTCTACCCCTATAACACTGTATGCCAGGGTGCAGCACCATTAATCTGACCTTTGCCATTAAGTTCCCTTTCATTGTCACTTAGAGATTTCCTAAAGAAAGGTGTTTGAGGCACCCTGGGGTAACAGTTTTATCTATTTTTGAAGTTTCACTCAGAAACCTCTGCTTGTATGCATACATTTTGTAAACAGAAGCAGCTGGCAGTCCTCAACCCCGTGTAGTTCCAAATTGTGATATTCTCAGTTGTGCAGGACACAAGCAGAGTGACCTCTTTTGGAATAGCTGTGTTCCCTTGCATCTCTGCTTAGAGGAGTCGAGCTATAGTTTGAGTGCATCTCCATCTACCACAGTACATTTCTGAAAGCAGCAAGACTTAATGAGCATATGCCAATATTCTGAATTTTACTCATACTATTCACACTAATAAAAAAGCTTGAGTTGGTATGTGGTCATGATTCCAAAGTATAGCAAGCAGCAGTTTGACCAGCTGTTTCGCTATTGCACTCCAAAATGCAGTGGCTTTGAAGCCTAAAGTAATTAAACCTTCAATGCTTGCCCTCATCATCTCCTCCACAAAGTCAATTCCACATTTTAAGTTCTATTATTGTAGCTCTCTTTGTTCTTTAAAAACTATTACATTAATCATTATTGTTCATTGCAGCCAACAGAGCCCACTCTAGTTTATGCAAAAAAAAAAAAAATTTCATAGACTCAGATTGCTCAAGAATTTTTGGAGAAGCCAGAGGGCAGCCTCTAAATCAACTGTGCAAAAACAATGTCCAATTATATCATGAGGCTTCTTTACAAAATTTAAAAAAAACACAATTGCCACTATTGATCAATTATTTGTCCCTCAATACTAAATACCAGAGACTCTATGACAAAGTGCTAAAGACCACCACTCTTGTTGCCAAAAGAATTAAACCCCACAGTACAACCACTACCTCACTTTGCTCAACTTCCCTGGTGGCTCAGACAGTAAGGCATCTGCCTACAATGCTGGAGATCCAGGTTCGATCCTTGGGTTGGGAAGATCTCCTGGAGAAGGAAATGGCAACCCACTCCAATATTCTTGCCTGGAAAATCCCATGGACAGAGGAGTCTGGTGGGCTACAGTCCACGGGGTCGCAAAGAGTCAGACACTACTGAGCAACCTCAGTATCTATCACTATCTATTGCTTGAAAGCAGGTTAAACATTGGGACTATAACTACAAAGGAATCTAAGAATATGATTTACCAAGCCTAAGTTTTGAGAAGATGAGGAACATAAGGAGAAATATAGCCAAAATAGAAGGAGAATTTTTAGAGATGTTGAGCATCCGTATATCATGACTTGATTTAACAATATCTTATATGCTTAACTGAGATTTTTAACTTATTAAGCAGACTATGTAATGTCCACTTTCTCAATACCCATTGCGATTAAATTAGCTTTATGAATCATAATTTTCTGAGCATGGACATGTTGCCATAGATAATTGTTGCAAATAGGAAATATATCATAGAGAAAGCACCCCACAGATTTCTGACCCATATTCAGTTACATGTCGTTCAGTTAAAAGAAATAGAATGGAATGGGGCAGGATTTTCTCTTATTAACATTGCTTAATATTTGCAGCCTTTTTTCAATATCTCTGATACCTGCAACATTCCATGGTTGGAATGGTCCGTGGGAAATCTTATTTACTATGCAATGTGGTATGTCTTTTTGGATTAGATAAGATTTAAAACAAATTGCTAACATCAAATGACATTTAGAGAAGTTAACAATGGTTATTAACTTGTCCACATCTATTTTCAGTGAGTGCCATAACTCCACAGATCGAATCAAAGTCAGAGTGTGGGATGAAGATGATGACATCAAATCTAGAGTGAAGCAACATTTCAAAAAGGAGTCGGATGATTTTCTGGGACAAACAATTGTGGAAGTGAGGACCCTCAGTGGAGAAATGGATGTCTGGTACAATTTAGGTGACTATCTTTATATCTACTTGAAACACATTAAATGAAATTCCAGAATATTGTGACAGGTATTATATTCCCATATTGGTAAAAATAACCAGTGTTTTTCTAGAACATTTACTTGGCCTTAAGGCAGGTAAGTTTCTTTAGAAAATAAGGTGATAATTATTTAAACTTGATATTCTTGAAAGTTACTGGCAAATTTGAGATGAAAAAAGTCTTTCAAGGAATCAAATGGTTGTCTTTTAGAAGAAAAATATTATCCCATTTTTAATTTTTAATTCATGAAGTATAGCTTCAAAAAACTTTGCCAAATGTATAGAAAATAAATAACCTGTGACTTAATAATGTCTTATGCATTTGTTGAGAATCAACTCTCTCCTATCCAATAGGAGAAACTCTCATAAGCCCAGCATTAAGAGGAGACTCTTAGCAACACAGTGACTGTTAACTATTAACCATGAAAAATCAGCAGACATTCCATAAGAAGGGAGTAGACTTCATGATTTAACAGTATCTTATTTGGTTAAAAATATAGTAATGCTTAGAAAGAGGGGCAATTAAACACGCCTTCACCACTGACTTGGTGTAGCTCTCCCTTTTCATCTTTGGTTTTTTAGATAGATCAGCTTGCTTCTTTATGTGTTGCATCGGGGATGCCGGTCATAGGTCATAGGTCTCCTTCCTACATTCACACCCTAGAAATTTTGTGGCTATGTTTATCTTTCTCTTATATCTACCCCTAAGTTCATATTAGATGCATATATACACGTACATTACACACACATTATTTGAATTGACTCCATTCAAACAAAGAAAGCAATGGCACCCCACTCCAGTACTCTTGCCTGGAAACTCCCATGGATGGAGGAGCCTGGTAGGCTGCAGTCCGTGGGGTCACAAAGAATTGGACACAACTGAGTGACTTCACTTTCACTTTTCATTCTCATGCACTGGAGCAGGAAATGGCAACCCACTCCAGTGTTCTTGCCTGGAGAATCCCAGGGACGGCAGAGCCTGGTGGGCTGCCGTCTATGAGGTCGCACAGAGTCGGAGACGACTGAAGCGACTTAGCAGCAGCAGCAGCAAGCAATCTAACCCTCATAAATAAATGCAGGTTGTGGACTATAGGTCTTCATGTATCACTGACAGAGAAAACTATTAATGGATGTTTTTGTTAGAGCTTTGACTCATTTTTTTCAAGGACAGAAAGAGTGGGACTTTTTGAAAAAGTACTTTCCTGATTAATTTTTATCTTTTAGTTATTTTGCTTTTAATTACCCAAATAATTAATTTTTATCGTCTCAACTAATCTAGTACATGGAAATTTGTATCAGAATGATAGAATCATCTGATTAAGCTTTTCTATTTGAAATACCTATATCACATTTTGACAACCCTGTTGACATATAGGCACATTACTTTGAACTGTATTTAGCAGAATCATTATTGTTAATCAAACCTGATCTAGAAAAATGACTTTTAGCTATATAAGCCTTTTTTTAAGCTTTTGAGAACTTGTACAAGAAAAATGATATTGCCAAAAGTGACTGACCAATTACTTTCTGCTTTGTCAGAGAAACGGACAGATAAATCAGCTGTGTCTGGGGCTATTCGACTGAAAATTAATGTGGAAATAAAAGGAGAGGAAAAGGTTGCTCCATATCATATACAATATACATGTCTACATGAGGTAAGTAACTTGAGTTATATTAATAATAAGACCTAGAAAAATTGCATTGATTAGAGATAATGCAACAAAATATTTGTTTTAAAAATAGAATTGAATTAGGTTTGTGAAATTGTCCCTGAAATTCTTATTCTTTACAATAGCAAGTGATGTGCTAGGGTATCACATAGCCTGTATATTGCCCCCTGAATGAAAGAGGGCTGGTTGTCTTAGAATGAGGTTTAGAACAAGCATCTGAGGCAAGTTTTAATAAACAAGGCAGCGAGATGATAATGAACAAGGAGAGCAAATTACTATCCTTCCAGGGAGGAAGAAGACTTAGAAAGCATTCATTGAAGAAATAAGTCATGATATTTTGGAAACATTAACTCTATAGTATCAATACTTTAATAATGGAGGAGAAGATCCAAATCATGCTAACATTTGAGAACTCTGAGTTAGTGCTCAGGTTCTGTTGAAGATTTAATTAGGAGTATTGTCTATTTAAATATGAAAAATTTGATATTATAGAAATATCTTTGGGGAGCCAATGTACTTAGCAGTAAATTTGTTTTTTTCTGAGTATAACAGAAGACTTCATACATACTGAACCCTCCTCCATTTTAACTACCCTTTCCACAAACATATCTGGGTAGCAAGTCTCAGAATGTAGGTTTGTACCCATGAATAGCAGAGAATATACTATTAAAAAAAAGGAGCTTGGTTGGCTTAGAAAGAAGTAGGGACCACTCAGACTGAATCAAAAGGGCAGGTGCACTAGTTCCCTTTTGTGCCTCAGTGTCCATGCACAGACAAGTAATCTTGGGCTTCTACTGGGTGCTTTGCAACTGAGAGCTTAGTTTGACATGTTGGCGGAGCTTTTCCATGATGCAAATGACACATCCCATGTATCAAGAAATATGTGGTGAAGCTGAGGATTATGCTTTTCCCCCTATTCAAAGAGGTATGGAGAAAGCATCTTCCTAAGAAACAGAAAGATAGCTGGGAGAATCACTGTTCTTTGCACATGATTTTTCCTAAATGTATCTATGATAATGTATATGTAATTATTTTCATTTCCCTTTCACTGAAGAAGGAAACAAGGAACAGTATTTAAGTCACTTACACATTACACAGTAATTAGAGATAGAACCAAGCCTTAATCTCCTGAGTACAGACCAGCCAGTGATAATCCATCAAGGAAGGTGGTTCACCAAATGCAGTGCTCTATGACAACCTAGGAGAGTGGGATGGGATGGGCGGTAGAGGGAGGCTCAGGAGGGAGGGGCATATGTATACCTATGGCTGATTCATTTGGTGTATGACACATTATTGTAAAGTAAATATCCGTTAATTAAAAATAGAATTATAAAAACAAAAGTGGTTCAGTTTTTAGACCAATAGCAATAAACCTCTTGAAGTGGCAGGATAGGGAGCCAACTCTGGCCATAAAATGTGGGCAGAGATTTGGAATGACAGGAATAGCATCATGCTTTGCTTTTCAGAGACTTTTCTGTGGGTCCAAGAACCCAAAAGAACTGAAATCCAGTTCAGAAAGGATCCTTCAATAACCCATGCTGCAGCAGTTTCTAAACTTATTAGAAGCAAAAAGGAATTGTATGTAGTGATGTTTTTTTCATTACAAAATTGTAAAAATATTTATTTTCAACCTGAATTCATTGTCATGACTTGTACCATTTTGCAGCCGAAGTGCTTTCGTTTTATTTGCATGTCTAGATTTTGTATTAACATAGTCAAAACGCATTATTTATACAGAGCTTTTTAATTTAGTCAGAGCCCATGAATGCAAAACATGTGCTAGCATGTAGAAATGTTTGCTTGCAAAACCATTTACTTCCTTCTAAAATGATACAATGTATCTGAAACATTTAAATCATTGATTCTGTATAGACCTAGACAGAAATAAAATCAGGATTTGCATTAAGATGAAATTCAGTAAAATGAAAATCTGAGAGATTGCTATTGTTTATAGATTCTGATGAAACATTAGATGCAATTACAATATAATATACTGAAAGTTACAGTTAAATATGTCAGGCCTCGTCTGACAAAACTGAACATTTGAAAAACACTTACTTTTAGAATTTGTTCCATTACTTGACTGAAGTGAAAGCTAATGGTGGAGTGAAAATCCCAGAGGTCAAAGGGGATGAAGCCTGGAAGGTTTTCTTTGATGACGCCTCCCAAGAAATAGTTGATGAATTTGCCATGCGTTATGGGATTGAATCCATTTATCAAGCTATGACGTAAGTACTACAGAATCTTTACATGTTCAGAAATCTCTGTTGAAATCCAAAGGGGAAATCTTTCTTCTAAATCAAATGAATTTTTAATTTAGTAGATAATTACATGTTAGATGTAATTTATTAGGTGCTGGCTACCCTCTCTGTTGCAGCTAAAAAGTATTAAGGATTTGGTAACTATCATCATCTTCTCGATTCTTATTCCATTCCCATGTGCTGTTCCCTGACTAAATTAGCAGCATCTCATGTGCTGTTCCTTGACTAAATTAGCAGCATCTGGGAACTTAGAAATGTAAATTTTCTACCCTACTTCATATCTTCTGAATCAGAACTCTGAAGATTTTAATATGCCCAACAAATGTTTCTCTTGTACTCTAAAGTTTGACAACCATAGCATTATTTGATATTTGAGAAAACTAGAACCTGATAATTAAAATGCGTTGTCCAAGGTTACAAAGCTGGTTAACATCACAAACACTTCTAGAGTCATTATGGTGTCTTAACCCTAACTTTAGACTATATCCTTCCTCCCTGTATTTATTTCACTGCTTCTAATTTTGTTAACCCAAACACTACAGTAAATAAGGTCCTTTAAAAGTGATCCATACAGACACATACCCTTTAATGAGGAGTTTCAGTAACAATTTAAAATTGAATTATTGCTTGTCTAGAGTCAATCTTTTGATACCTAATCTAAGTTCATAAGTGCATTTTGTTTAGATATAAACCATATATAGTATGTTAACTATTTATTTACATATATAATATGTAAACTATATATGTATATATATATACACACACACACATATATATACATATGTATATATATGGTAAATATCCTGTAATGCAGGAGTCGCAGGAGACATGGGTTCATTTCCTGGGTTGGGACGATCCCCTGGAGGAAGGCACAGAAACCCACTCCAGTATTCTTGCCTGGAGAACCCTGTGGACGGAGGACCTTGGTGGGCTACACAGTCCATGGGATCGCGGAGAGTCAGACACGACTGAAGTGGCTTAGCATGAGCATGTGTGTGCACGCACACACACATAAAATGGCTAGTCTTTCAAATTAAATCTTCAAGGTTTATTGCTCATAGAATTTTTTTTCCTTCTAATTAATTAATTTATTTTTATGATTTATTTTATATTTTTCCTTTTACATTATCTTGTTGGTTTTGCCATACATTGACATGAATCCACCATGGGTATGCATGTGTTCCCCTTCCAGAACCCCCCTCCCACCTCCCTCCCGATTCCAACCCTCTGGGTCATCCCGGTGCACCAGCCCTGAGCACCCTGTATCATGCATCAAACCTGGGCTGGCGATTCATTTCACATATTATCATTTACATGTTTCAGTGTCATTCTCCCATATCACTCCACCCTTACCCTCCCCCATAGAGTCCAAAAGACTGTTCTATAGATCTGCATCTCTTGTGCTGTCTCGCATACAGAGTTATCGTTACCATCTTTCTAAACTCCATATATATGCATTAGTGTACTGTATTGTTGTTTTTCCTTCTGGCTTACTTCACTCTGTATAATAGGCTCCAGTTTCATCCACCTCAGTAGAACTGATTCAAATGTATTCTTTCTAATGGCTGAGTAATATTCCATTGTATATGTACCACTGCTTTCTTATCCATTCATCTGTTGATGGACATCTAAGTTGCTTCCATGTCCTGTCTATTGTAAACAGTGTGGTGATGAACATTGGGGTACACGTGTCTCTTTCAATACCATACACAAAAAGTAAACTCAAAATGGATCAAAGATCTAAACGTAAGACCAGAGACTATAAAACTCCTAGAGGAAAACATAGGCAAGACACTCTCTGACATGAGCCAAAGCAGGATCTTCTGTGAAATACCTCCCAGAATATTGGAAATAAAAGCATGAATAAACAAATGGGACCTAATTAAAATTAAAAGCTTCTGCACAACAAAGGAAACTAAAAACAAGGTGAAAAGGCAGCCTTCAGAATGGGAGAAAATAATAGCAAACGAAGCAACAGACAAACAATTAATCTCCAAAATATACAAGCAACCCCTGCAGCTCCAGTCTAGAAAAATAAACGACCCAATCAAAAAGTAGGCCAAAGAACTAAACAGACATTTCTCCAAAGAAGACATACAAATGGCTAACAAACACATGAAAAGATGCTCAACATCACTCATTATCAGAGAAATGCAAATCAAAACAGCAATGAGGTACCATTTCATGCTGGTCAGAATGGCTGCCATCCAAAAGTCTACAAGCAATAAATGCTGGAGAGGATGTGGAGAAAAGGGAACCCTCTTACACTGTTGGTGGGAATGCAAACTAGTACAGCCACTATGGAGAACAGTGTGGAGATTCCTTAAAAAACTGGAAATAGAACTGCTATATGATCCAGCAATCCCCCTGCTGGGCACACACGGAGGAAACCAGAACTGAAAGAAACACATGCTCATAGAACTTAATGAACAGTCATATTTCTAGAACATCATATAAGGATGATTTTTTAAAACTTTCTGATAGTGTATGATTTTTCAGTTTACAGAATGTCCTAATGCTAAATATCAAAAGCTTATAGATTCTTAGGCATGAAAAGTGCTTAGGGGTCAACCAGTTGAATCTCTCTCTTAATCAGGAAACTCTTTTTGCATCCCTTACTGGCTGTCATTATTTCTTTGTTTGCTCACCTGCAGTGAGAGAGAACTCAATTCTTTTTTTCTTTTATTTGAAGTATTTACAATGAGGTTTATTTACAATGTTATGCTAATTTTTACTCTCTAGCAAAGTTTTTTTTTTTTTTTTTACATCCAGTCCGTAATACACAGGTAAACATTTTTAAAATATTCTTTTCCAGTATGGTTTATCTAAGAAGACTGGGTATAGTTCCTTGTGCTATACAGTAGGACCTTGTTGTTTATCCATTCGAACTATAATAGTTTGTTTCTACTAACCCAGACTCCCAGTTCATCCCTCTCCCTCTCTCCTTTGGTAACCAAAGGTCTCTTCTGTCTGAGAGCGTGTTTCTGTTTGGTAGGTAGGTTCATTTGTGCCATGTTTTAGATTCTAAATATAAGTGATATCATATGGTATTTGTGTTTCTCTTTGTGACTTCACTTAGGATGACCATCTCTCATTGCATCCATGTTGCTACAAATGGCATTATTTCATTCTTTTTTAGTATTCCATTGTATATATGTACCACATCTTCATCCATTCATCTGCTGATGGACATTTAAGTTGTTTTCAGGTCTTAGCTGTTGTGAACATTACTGCTATAAACACAGGGATCCTTTGTGAATTGTAGTTTTGTCTGGGTATATGCCTGGGTGTAGAACTGCTGGATTGTATGGTAATTTATAAATTTATTTTTCTGAAGAACCTCTATACTATTTCCTATAGTGACTGTACCAACTTATAAGCCCACCAACAGTGTAGGAGGGTTCCCTTTTCTCCATACTCTCTCCAGCGTTTGTTATCTGTAAATCTTAATCATGGCCCTTCTGAATGGTATCAAGTGGTACTTACATTGTAATTTTTATTTTCATTTCTCTAATAATTAGTAATTTTGAGCATCTTTTCATGTGCCTAATAACTATTTGTATGTCTTCTTTGGAGAAATGTCTATCAAGGTATTTTGCCCATTTTTCCATTGAGTTTCCTTTTTTGTTGTTATGTTGCATGAGCTATATACAGCATTAGTTGTATATTTTGTAGATTAAGTCCTTGTTGCTTACATCATTTGCAAATATTTTCTCCCATTTCATAGGCTGTCTTTTCATTTTTTTGTAGATCTTCTTTGCTGCATGAAAGCTTGTAAGTTTAATGAGGTCCCATTCATTTATTTTTGTTTTTATTGCCATTGCCTTGGGAGACTGACCCAAGAAAACATGGTACAAATTATGTCAGAGAATGTTTTGCCTGTGCTCTATTCTAGGAGTTGTTTGGTGTCATGTCTTATGCTTGCCTTTAAGCCATTTTGAGGTTATTTTTGAGCATGGTGTGAGGGTGTGTTCTGATTTCATTGATTTACATGCAGCTGTTCAACTTCCCCAGTACCACTTCATGGAGAGACTGTCTTCTTCCCATTCAATATTTTTTCCTCCTTTGCTGAAAATAAATTGAACATGTGTGTGGGTTTATTTATTTCTGGGCTTTTTTCCCATTGATCCGTATGTCTGTTTTTGTACTAATACCAAACTGTTTTGATTTGATTGCTGTGGCTTTGTAGCACTGTCTGAAGTCTAGACCGAGAAAGCAATGGCACCCCACTCCAGTACTCTTGCCTGGAAAATCCCATGGACGGAGGAGCCTGGTAGGCTGCAGTCCATGGGGTCCCTAAGAGTCAGACACGACTTCACTTTCACTTTTCACTTTGATGCATTGGAGAAGGAAATGGCAACCCACTCCAGTGTTCTTGCCTGGAGAGTCCCAGGGACGGGGGAGCCTGGTGGGCTGCCATCTGTGGGGTTGCACAGAGTCGGACGTGACTAAAGTGACTTAGCAGCAGCAGCTGAAGTCTAGAAGAGTTATGCCTCCTTTTTTTTTTTTTAAATAGGATTGCTTTGGAAATTCTGGGTCTCTTATAGTCCCATATACATTTTTGAGTAATTTATTCTAGTTCTGTGAAAAATATCATGAGATTTTTGATAGTTATGACATTAATCTGTAGATTGCTTTGGGTGGTGTTGCCATTTTAACAGTATTAATTTTTTCAATCCAAGAGCAAGGGATATATTTCCATTTCTTTGAATCCTCTTTTTTCCCCTTTAATAATGTTTTAATGTTCTCAGCTTATAAGTCTTTCACCTCCATGGTCATGTTTATTCCTAGGTATTTTATTTTTGCATACAATTTTCAAAGGCATTGTTTTTTACATTCCCTTTCTGATATTTCCTTGTTAGTGTAAAGAAATGCAACTTATTTCTGAATGTTTATCTTGTGTAGTACTACTCTGCGGAATTCATTTATTAGATCTAGTAGTTGTTGTGTGCAGTCCTTGGGTTTTCTGTTTATAGTGTCATGTTATCTGAATATAGTGACAATTTTTACCTCTCCCCTTGCAATCTGGTTACATTTTATTTGTTTCTTGTCTGATTTCTGGGACTAGGACTTTCAATATTATGTTGAATAGAAGTGGTGAAAGTGGGTATCCTTGGCCTGTTTCAGATTTCAGCATGAAGGTTTTCAACTTTTCACTATTGAGTGTTATATCGGCTGTAGGTTTGTCATAAATGGCTTTTATTATGTTGCGATATGTTCCCTCTATACCCACTTAGGTAAGAGTTTTTATCATGAATGGATGCTAATTTGTCACTTTGTTTTCTGTTTCTATTGAGATGATCATGTGGATTTTGACGTTTGCTTTTTAATGTGATAATTACATTGATGTATACATGTTGACTCATTATTGTGAACCTGGGATGGTCATGGTATATGATCTTTTTTGTGTGTTGACGTTGGTTTGCTGATTTTTTTTTTTTTTTTTTTTTGAGAATTTTCATGTATGTATTCACCAAAGATATTGGCCTGGAATTTTATTTTCTGGTGGTACCTTTGTCTGATTTTGGTATCAGCATGATGAGGGGCTTTCATAGGATTCTTTGAGAGTATTCCCTTCTTTTCAACCTTTTATAAGAGGTTTAGAAGGATCAGTATAAGTTCTTTGTTTGTTTGGTAGAATGCTTGTAAACCATCTGGTCCTGGAATTTTGTTTGTAGGAATTTTTTTTTTGTTTTTACTGATTCTATTTTGTTTTTAATGGTTGGTCTGTTCAGATGATCTGTTTGTTTTGATTCAGTTTTGGTAAGTTGCTTGTTTCTTGAAAGTTGTCAATTTCTTCTAGGTTGTTAGATTTGTTTGCATATAAAGGTTCGTAGTATTCTCTTAGGATTTTTTGTATTTCTTCAGTATTGATTGAGTTTTCACCTCTTTGTTTCTTATTTTCTTTATTTGGATTCTCTCTCATCTTCCTGGTGAGCCTGGCCAGAGGTTTGTTAATTTTGTTTATTGTTTCTAAGAACCAGCTCTTGGTTTTATTGATTTTTTTTCTGTTTTTTTTTTTTTAATATCTCTATATTTTATTTATTTTCTCCCTGATTATTTCCTTTCTTCTGCTGACTTTAGGTTTTGTTTGTTCTTTTTCTAATTCTTTTAGGTGGTATGTAGATTAGGTTAGGTTGTTTATTTGAGATTTTTCTTGTTTTTTGAGGAAGGCCTATATTGCTATGGACTTCCATGTAAGATTTGCTTTTGCTGCATCCCAGATTTTGCATGGTTGAATTTTCATTGTCATCTGTCTCAAGGTATTTTTTTATTTCCTCTTTTATTTCCTCATTGACCCATTGGTTTTTCAGCAGCATATTGTTTAGTCTCCATGTAATCTTTTTTTTCTTATTTCTTTTCCTATGGTTGATTTCTAGTTTCATGCTGTTGTGGTCAGAATATTCTTGATACAGTGTCTGTATTAAATTTGTTGAAGTTAGTTTTGTGCCCTAGTAACACAGTCAGTCCTAGAGAATGTTCTATGTACAGTTGAAAAGAGTATATATTCTGTTTTGTTTTGTTTTTGGTATAATATCCTGAAAAAGCCAAGTCTAACTGTTGTATCACTTAAAATTTACATTGCTTTACTGATTTCCTGTTTAGAAGATCTGTCCATAGGTGTGAGTGGGATATTAAAAGTCTTCTACTATTACTGTATTTCCATCAATTTCTCCCTTTATGTCAGTTAATATTTGTTTTATGTATTTGAGTACTCCTATATTAGGTGTAAATATATTGACAATGTAAAATCTTCTTGTGTTGATCCTTTAATCATTATATAGTGTTCTCCTTTATCTTTCTTTATGGCCTTTGTTTTAAAGTCTATTTTGTCTGAAATGAGTATTGCAGTGGCTGCTTTCTTGTCATTTCTATTTGCATGAAATATCTTTTTCCGTCCTCTTACTTCCAGTCTCTGTGTGTCTTTGCCCTGAGGTCCATCTCTTGTAGATAGCATATTGTATGCTCTTGGTTATTTTCTCATTTTTTTCATCCAGTCTGCATCTTTGTATCTTTTGATTGGAGCTTTCAGCCCATCGATATTTAAGATAATTATTGATACATCTGTATTTATTGCCATTTTAAACCTTGTTTCCAGTTAATTCTGTTTCTTTTCTGTTTCTTTTTGTGGTTTGGTGATTTCCTTTTACTTTATGCTTTTGTTCTTTTATTTTTGGTTTTTGAATCTTTTGTGTAGTTTTGATTTATTTCCCTATGTTAGAAATATGTTAACCCCTTCCTGTGGCTTCCCTGATGGCTCAGACAGTGAAAACTCTGCCTGCAGAGCAGGAGACAGGAGTTCAAATCCGTTCCTCAGTTTCCCAGGTGGCACTATGTTAGAGACTCCACTGCCAGTGCAGGAGACATAGGGGGCGTGATCTTTCTGACCCAGGAAGGAAGGAAATGACAGCCCACTGGAGGAGGAAATGACAATGCACTCCAGTATTCTTGCCTAAAAAACTCCATGGACAGAGGAGTCTGGTGGGCTATTGTACATGGGTTGCAAAGAGTCAAACACAGTGGAACACCAGCACGCAGCCCCTTCCTATAACTGTTTGGTTTAGACTGATAATCATATAGTAGGCTCACATTCTAAAAACAAAAAGAAAGAAATGTACACATTCTGAAAAAGAATCAACTTTTTTCATTTTATTTCTCTCCTTCTACACATTTTATGATTTTGATGTTCTTTTTTTCTTCTTAATGTTTATTCTTTTGCTGTTTCTTGTTTTCACAATAGTTTTTTTTTTCCCCTTAAATCTGGGTATTGGTTAATTTAAGTGACTCAATTTCTAATTTCCTCCATCCTACACCTTCTTGCTAATTTTCTATGTAGAGAAGACTTTTCAGTATTTCTTTTAGGGTAGGTTTATTGTAGAATTTCTGCATTCTTTTAGTTTTTGCTTGTCTGAGAAATTATTTTCTCCCCTGTTCTAAATGATAATCATGCTGGGTATAGTATTCCAGGTAGAAGATTTTTTTCCTTTCAAGATTTTGAATATATTTTGTCACTCCCTTCTAGCCTGCAGAGTTTCTGTAGAGAAATCAGCTGATAGTCTTATGGAGGTTCCCTTGTAATTTACACTCTGTTTTTCTCTTGCTGCCTTTAGAATACTCTTTTCATCTTTAACTTTACCATTTTTCTTATAATATAGTTTGATTTAGATCTGTTTGGGTTAATTTTGTTTAGGAATTTCTATGCTTTCTATAACTGGATATCTGTTTCCTTCTTTAGGTTGGGATGTTTTCAACCTTAGTTACTTCAAATACCTTTTACTTCCTTTTACTCTTTCTTCTTCTTGAATCCCTATTATGTATAAATCGGCATGCTTTATATTACCCCATTGATTTCTTAAATTGCTTTCATTTTATTTTTTTATATGATTTTCTGTCTTCTGCTTTGATTGACTAATTTCCATTATTCTTTCTTCCATATCACTATTCTTTTATCTGCATTATTCACTTTGCTATTCATTACCTTTAGCTCAGCTTGGCAAACGAATTTTCTAATTTTTTTTGGTTCCTCCTTATAGTTTCTAGTTACTTTTTTTATAGCAATTTGCATTTCTATCAATAACCTTCCTTAATTCCTTCAGTGTTTTCACTGCCTGCTTTTTGAACTCTGTACTTGTTAGACTGAAGAAGTCTGTTTCATTGTTTGCCCCTTCAGAGGAATTCTTTGGTCTTTTAACTGGAAGTGGTTCTTCTGTTTCTCCATTTTGCTTATATTTCTCTGTGAGTTTAAGAGAAACAGTTATCTGCTGTAGTTTTGGAGGACGGTGTATATGTGGAAAGATGGCTGCGTCACTTACATGGATTTAGTTGTTTCTGGCGTGGGTGCTGCTTTGGTCTGGATGCATGCCATCTCCTTCCCCAGTGTGTGCTGGCCATTATCCCACTGAGAGAGGGTTGGCAGGTTCATGGCCTGCGTGTACTCCTGGGAGGTGGAGAGAATGGTTGGCACCCATCACCAGCACCTGCCTCTGGAGTCTGAAATGCCAGTGGTGTCTGTGCTTGACCCTGGAGCTCATGCAGGTGATGCCCTGCCACTGCAGAGTGCTCACCCGGAAAAGGAAGTTCCTGTGTTTGTGCTCCTCCAAACGATGGTGCCTTGCCTGTCTGGTGGGCTCCGGCTTCTCCCGGCATGCCACTCCCTTGGTTGTGGCGCACCATACCCTAGCCCCTTCGGGCTGTCTCCACACAACCAGTCCCCGCCTTCCTAGGGTCTGACCTCCAAGACTCAAGCCTCCGCAGTCAGCCCCCACCCATCCCAGCAGATGGACATCTCAGGCTGGGGAGTGCAGGGCAGTGACATCTACCATATGTGCAAGTCTCTCTCCGCTATGCTCTCCGTGAACTAGTTCTGCTCTCTTCAAAGGCTCTGAAGCTCCCCCTCTCTCCTGGCTAGTCTTTCCACCAGTGAGGGGGCTTCCCAGGATGTGGAAGCTTTCCCTTTTGCACAGTTTCCTCTCTAGGGGCACAGGTCCCATCCCAAATCCTTTCTCATTTTCTGAATGTATTTGTGAGAGAAGGTGAGTACCAAGTCCTACTCCTCTACCACCTTGGTCCAGCGTCCAGGAGCTATTCCTTTTGAGGCAGCCTATTTTGAAATTGGACAGCCATAATGAAGTCTGTCCCACGTCAGTGTCTATAAGAACTGATCAGAGCAGCTAGTGTAACATTTGAATTCAATTAAAATATAACTATGATTTAATAGTCTAAAGTAAATGAACTGCACTGCCAAGAGAACTATGTTTTAAAAAAATAGAAAAATCTTTTGGAAAGAATCCCATTAAAAAGTATCAAGTTTAATTTATTCCAAATATCTCTGTGAGCTGATGTCTGATTTCTTCATTGCCATGTTTCTGATATTCTGAGAAGCACAATCGTATTACTACAGAGAAAAAACATAAATGTATGATAGTTAAAAAGAGAAGAATCATCCATCCTTCAACTTACCACTTTTATTTTTATGCTACCTTTGAAACTTAAGTAAACAATAAAAATATTTTTGAATGCCTTTTTGGTATCTAATAACTTGCAGGTCGATTTGTATCTTATCCTATTTAAAAGACAGTGTGACAAAGTCTCTGCTTGTATTGGAAATACTCTGAAGCAGAGGTTGGCAGTTTTTTTGTATGGGTGTCAAAGGCCAGAGAGTAAATATTTTCAGTTCTGTGTGTCCTACGGTGTCTGTGACAGCTGCTCAATTTTGCATTCCTAGTGCAGAAACAGTGTAAGGAAACAAAATGGCATGGCTGTGCTCCAATAAAACTCTATTTTAAAAACAAAAGCCATCAGCTGGGTTTGTCTGTGGGCTTTACCTATTGCTAGCTTCTCATCTAAAGAATGAGAGTAAGGTAGATAAACATAAGGGAAAGGAATACCTGCTTTTTATGGGAGAAATTGACAAATGAACTTTGACAGTAATTTGATATAATGTGGCACATTATATCTACTGATGGTTACACATTTGATTTGATATTGATGTTTTTATTTATTAAATGTTTCTTTTAACATTGACCAAGATGACCTTGACATTTCCCGCAGCTTAACAAAACTTTAGACAAGCTTCTTTATGCATCTAGGCCTGAGATCTCCCCCTCATCTTGGCTTTTACAGAATCTGAAAAGTCTAACCTCAGAGACCCCTGCCTTCCCTTTCCTCAGAGCATTTATTTTAGAAAACGTATTATATTTTTTTCTCTGTCCCTTTAAGATATAAAAAAATTTAAAGCCTCTTGCCCATTTTTCAAGCCAGGACCAACTTTTTTGTGTACTTGGGAGCCATCTCTTTAAAATGTCCTCATATTACTCAGATTAAAAAAAAGAAAAATGAACACATTTGAGTCAGCCCTAATGAGGTAGATGTACCTAGAGCCTATTATACACAGTGAAGTAAGTCAGAAAGAGAAAGGCAAATATTGTGTATTAACTCATGCATATGAAATCATCAGTACCATCTTTCTAGATTCCATATGTTAATCTAAAATGCCCTCTTATTTTTTTATTATTATATATATATATATTTTTTTTTACTGTGTTGGTTTTGCCATACATTGACATGAATCTGCCATGGGTTTACATATGCTCCCCCTCCAGAACCCCCCGCCCTCCTCCCTCCCGATTCCCTCCCCCTGGGTCATCTCGGTGCACCAGCTCCAAGCATCAACCCTGGGCTGGCGATTGATTTCACATATGATAATTAACATGTTTCAATGCCATTCTCCCATATCATCCCACCCTTGCCCTCTTCCACAGAGTCCACGAGACTGTTCTATACATCTGCGTTTCTTTTGCTGTCTCGAGTGCAGGGTTCTCGTTACCATCTTTCTAAATTCCATATATATGCGTTAGTATACTGTATTGTTGTTTTTCCTTCTGGCTTACTTCACTCTGGATAATAGGCTCCAGTTCTGTCCACCTGAGTAGAACTGATTCAAATGAATTTTTTTTTAATGCTGAGTAATATTCCATTGTGTATATGTACCACAGCTTTCTTATCCATTCGTCAGTTGATGGGCATCTAGGTTGCTTCCATGTCCTGGCTATTGTAAACATGCTTATTTTTAAAAACACAAAATTAAGAAATTCAGCTTCAAGGAAAAATATCTGACCTCTCTATATAGTAAGGATACTTACACATTTTGGAAAGGATAAAACTGCTTAATTCTCTGCACTTCCCTAGACACCATTGGATCAGAAAAAGTCTAATCACAATTTCTCTTGCTATTTAAAGTCCCTCTATATTTAGTCAGATCCCCAGGTAACTTCATAATCTTACTGACTTACTGGAGATTGTTTGGTTTTTTTCAAGCATACTTCCATTTCTTTGAAGATGGATTTGGAGCACAAATAAATAAAGAGGAAGTATGTATTAAGTCAGAGAGTCTGGTTATACATTATTAAATTTTCCTCTTACGTATTTCTCATCATAATAAGGAGCCTGAATCTATTTTGCTGGTAAATAACCTGAACATTAATATCAAACTTTCCAGTCCTCCAAGGTACCCTCTGCTTACCGTAAATGCTCTTTCCTTTTACCACAGAACATTAGCTATGAGGGCACAGTTTATTAGCCCTATTTGTTGCAAAAAAAAGTCTATCTTTTGTTTTGGAACATTCATGAGAAGGAGGAAAGGGATTACAGTTTTCTTGTTTGGAAAAGTGATTGATCAAGGACCTAGAGGATTTGTTCCCACATGGTAAATGCAGCCATCCATCTAACATAAAAGCAATTTTCCAATTTGTGACAGTAAGAATGAGAGTCTGTCCCCCTTTTCAAAGGAGCACGCTATTCCACATGTTTAGCATGAGGCTAGGTGTAAAACTTGTTTTCATCATTTGGGGAGTTTTAGAATTGTTTTTCATCTATTTATTCAAACATATGCTTTTAATAATGTTCTGGCAGACCAACTGTTCACCCATAAATATAATTAAGAGAATTTTATGTCAATTATTAAGGAATAAATTGTCCTCTAGAGGTGATTTCTGTCAAACAAATACATTTTAACTGTGTTTAATTTGAGCCTTTCATTTATTTTAAAATGAAGCCCATGATGTCTCCCAAAATTTTAGATTCTACTAGATTATAGTCATGCCTCTACAATACCAATAAGAGAAAAGCACTAGGTTGTTTTTTTACCTTAATATGCTTAACAAACAGCCTGTGATTTGGTACTGGTCATCCTAATCTAATTCATATTTGGACCAGAGCTGTTGAGATACACTTTACTTTAAAGTCACTAGTCATTATAGCTGTTTGAGCTATGAGCCTGCTTTCTAAAGAGAGTGCTGCTTAATTGAATCAGTGATTCCTTTAAAAAATATTTATTGAGTGCCTATTATATGCCGAAAGTTTTCTAGGCACTGAGAATATATCAGCTTAGCAAGCAAGAAGTTAAGGTCCAGTTTCTCATGAAGCCCACTTTCCAGAAGATGTAATTCATTTATCTGATAGACACTGTCTGAGCATCTAAGTACAAAGACTTGTACAGGACAGTGGAGATAAGGCAATATCTCCTCATCCCCAGTGAGAGAGAAAGAATAAATTACGTAATAACAAGACAGTATAAGAAGGCGTGATTGTGTGCTGTAAGTGTGTACACATGGAGGAACCATTCCAGGCACAGATGAGGAAAGGTCTCAGATAAAGCTGAGAGGCAGGCAGCATGAGGGTGCCATGCTTACTTACTCTTCAACTTCCATCATTCCTCTAAACCATATGCATTTCATACTTTCCTGTCCCTCCCCACTGGCCTGGTACTCAAACTGTCCATAACTGAACTCAAGCAATCCATACTATTTATGAAAAGCTATGATGCTTTTGGCCAAAGGAGAAGTAATCTTTAAAGGTTTGATAATGATAAGTAAAATCATTGAAATGCATGCTAGTCTGAATTTTTAAGAGAAATGTGATAGATATTACTTTGCGTGCATGCTAAGTTGCTTCAGTCATGTCTTACTCTGAGACCCTGTGGACTGTAGCCCACCAGGCTCCTCTGTCTGAGATTTCCTAGGCAAGAATACTGGAATGGGTTGCCATTTCCTCCTCCAGGGGATCTACAGGACCCAGGGATCAAGCCCTGGTCTCATGCATTACAGGCAGATTCTTTACTGCTGAGTCACCAAGTAAGCCTGTGATTAAGGATGATTATGGATAAAAAGACAGGTGAATTCAGCTGTGAAGCCATCTGGTCCTGGGCTTTTGTTTTTTGGAAGATTTCTGATTACGGTTTCAATTTCCGTGCTTGTGATGGGTCTATTAATATTATCTATCTCTTCCTGGTTTAGTCTTGGAAAGTTGTACTTTTCTAGGAATTTGTCCAATTCATCCAGGTTGTCCAGTTTATTTGCATATAGTTGCTGATAATAGTCTCTTATGATCCTTTGTATTTCTGTGTTTTCTGTTGTGATCTCTCCATTTTCATTTCTAATTCTGTTGATTTGGTTCTTCTCCCTTTGTTTCTTGATGAGTCTGGCTAATGGTTTGTCAATTTTATTTATCTTCTCAAAGAACCAGCTTTTGGCTTGGTTGATTTTTGCTATGGTCACTTTTGATTCCTTTGCATTTATTTCTGCCCTGATCTTTAAGATTTCTTTCCTTCTACTAGACCTGGGCTTCTGCATCTCTTCCTTTTCTAGTTGCTTTAGGTGTATAGTAAGGTCATTTATTTGATTTTTTTCTTGTTTCCTGAGGTGAGCTTGTATTGCTATGAACTTTCCCCTTAGCATTGCTTTCACAGTGTCCCATAGGTTTTGGGCTGTTGTGTTTTCATTTTCATTCATTTCCATGCATAACTGAATTTCAGTTTTGATTTCTTCTGTGATTTGTTGGTTATTCAGCAGTGTGTTGTTGAGCCTCCATATGTTGGAAGTTTTGAAAGGTTTTCTCCTATAATTGATATCTAATCTCACTGCATTGTGGTCAGAAAAGATGCTTGGGATGATTTCAATATTTTTGAATTTATCAAGGTTAGATTTATGGCCCAGGATGTGATCTATCCTGGAGAAGGTCCCGTGTGCACTTGAGAAAAAGGTGAAATTCCTTGTTTTGGGGTGGAATGACCTATAGATATCAATTAGGTCTAGTTGATCTATTGTATCATTTAAAGTTTGAATAATTTCTCAATTTGTATGGAAATACAAAAAACCTCGTATAGCCAAAGCAATCTTGAGAAAGAAAAATGGAATGGGCGGAATCAACCTACCGGACTTTAGGCTATACTACAAATCCACAGTCATTAAGACAGTATGGTACTGGCACAAAGACAGAAACATAGATCAATGGAACAGAATAGAAAGCCCAGAGATAAATCCACGCATCTATGGACACCTTATCTTTGACAAAGGAGGCAAGAATATACAATGGAGAAAAGACAATCTCTTTAACAAGTGGTGCTGGGAAAACTGGACAGCCACTTGTAAAAGAATGAAACTAGATCACTTTCTAACACCATACACAAAGATAAACTCAAAATGGATCAAAGATCTAAGCATAAGACCAGAAACTATAAAACTCCTAGAGGATAACATAGGCAAAACACTCTCTGC
>ML664175.1:7786639-7830200 GCA_007570785.1 Antilocapra americana
AAACAACAATACAGTATATTAACGCATATATATGGAATTTAGAAAGACGGTAACGAGAACCCAACATACGAGACAGCAAAAGGAACGCAGATGTATAGAATAGACTCGTGGACTTTGTGGATGAGGGTAAGGGTGGGATGATATGGGAGAAGGGCGTTGAAGCATGTTAATTTTCATATGTCTAATCAATCGCCAGCCCAGGATTGATGCTCGGGGCTGGTGCAGCGAGATTTCCTGGGGGGGGAGGGAAGAGGGAGGGGAGTTCCGGAGGGGAAGCATATGTAAACCCATGGTGATATCATGACAATGTATGGCAAAAACAATTAAAAAATAAAAAAATAAAAAAAATCTAAAAAAAAAAAAAAAGACAGGTGAGTTAGATGATTGTCTTACCTTCATCAAAACAATAGCAAGTGAGCTGAATCCAAATTTATTATTTGAAATCCCTGGTCAGGAAGATCCCCTGGAGAAAGAAACAGCAACCAACTGTTGCAAATCCAAGAGGGTGCAAAAGGGTTGCACATGATTTAGCAACTAAACAACAACAATTTCCTAGTATTTTCCCAATAGTATTTTAAATGGTTGATAGTGTTGTAGCAGTTGTGTCAACTGAAAAAATACCAGTAACTATCTCATTATAAGCAATTTAAGCATCGTTTTGGAGTTTGTGACTTTTAACTTTCCCCATGGCATTGAAATTCCATTTGTTAAATGGGTTTGACACTAAACCCATTTTCTTACAAAAGCAGTCAAGTCTTTTTAGCATTATTAATCCATTGTTTTTAAATCATGTCTTCCTGCAGAAATGTTAAACATTTTGAGAGATTACTCAGTAGTGATTTCGACCTATATTATTTGAAGGTGGGCTGTGTGAGGGAGTGGTTTGCTGTAGAGATATACTGTCATTTTAAATTGTTAACTGTGCCTATAATCCTGTTTCCACTCTTCCCCCTCCCCCTGGGAATAATTTATGTAGTATTAGAATGGCAGCCTTAAACGGAAATGATTTTTGAGGCAATGGTGGTGGTGGTTCTATCCCTCAGTTGTGTCTGATTCTTTGGGCTCCATGGACTGCAGCACACCAGGCTTCCCTGAGTTTTCTCAAACTAATGTCCATTGAGTCAGTGATATCATCCAACCATCTCATCCTCTGTTGTCTCCTTCTCCTCCTGCCTTCAGTCATTCCCAGCATCAGGGTCTTAAGTTGGCTCTTCAAATCAGGTGGCCAAAGTATTGGAGCTCCAGCTTCAGTACTACCAATGAATGTTCAGGACTGATTTCCTTTACGGTTGACTGGCTGGATTTCCTTGCTGTCCAACGAACTCTCAACAATCTTCTCCAACACCACATTTCAAAAGCATCAGCTTTGGCACTCAGTCTTCTTGATGGTTCAACCCTCACATCCATACATGACTACTGGAAAAACTATGGCTTTGACAAAAGGGACCTTTGTAGGCAAAGCAATGTCTTTGCTTTTTAATATGCTGTCTAGGTTGGTCATAGCTTTGCTTCCAGGGAGCAAGCGTCTTTGTATTTCATGGCTACAGTCACCACCTGCAGTGATTTTGGAGCCCAAGAAAATAAAGTCTATCCCTGTTTCTATTTTCCTCCATCTATTTGCCATGAAGTGATGGGACCTGATGCCATGATCTTAGTTTTCTGAATGTCAAGTTAAAGCCAGCTTTTTCGCTCTCCTCTTTCACCTTTATCAAGAGGCTCTTTTGTTAAATTTTGCTTTCAGGCATTAGGGTGATGTCATCTGCATATCTGAGATTATTGATATTTCTCCCAGAAATCTTGATTCCAGCTTGTGCTTTATCCAGCCTGGCATTTTGCATGATGTACTCTGCATGTAAGTTAAATAAGCAGGGTCACAACATAGAGCCTTAACCTATTCCTCTCCCGGTTTTGAATCAATCCATTGTTCCTTATGCAGTTTCAACTGTTGCTTCCTGACTTGCATACAGATTTCTCAGGAGCCAGGTTAGGTGGTCTGGTATTCCCATCTTTTGGATAATTTTCCACAGTTTGTTATGATCCACACAGTCAGAGGGCTTTAGTATAGTCAATAAAGTAGAAGTAGATGTTTTTTTCTGGAATTCCCTTCTTTTTCCTATGATCCAAGAGATGGTGGCAATTTGATCTCTGGTTCCTCTGTCTTTGCTTAATTCAGACTGTAAATCTGGAATTTCTCAGTTCACATACTGTTGAAGCCTAGCTTGGAGGATTTTGAACATTACCTTGCTAACATGTGAAACGAGCACAGTTGTACAGTAGTTTGAATGTTCTTTTGCATTGCTATTCTTTGAGATTGGAATGAAAACTGACCTTTTCCAGTCCTGTGGCCATTGCTTAGTTTTCAAATTTTGCTGGCATATTGAATGCAACACTTTAACAACATGGTCATTTAGGATTTGAAATGACTCAGCTGGAATTCCTTCACTTTCACTAACTTTGTTCTTAGTAATCCTTCCTAAGGCCCATTTGACTTCACCCTCAAAGATGTCTGGCTCTAGATGAGTGATCACACCATTTTGGTTATCCAGGTCATTAAGATCTTTTATATACAGTTCTTCTGTTTATTCTTGCCACCTCTTCTTAATATCTTACACTTCTGTTAGGCCCATACCATTTCTGTCCTTTATTGTGCCCATTTTTTCATGAAATGTTCCCATGGTATCTCTAATTTTCTTAAAGAGATCTATAGTCTTTTCCATTCTATTGTTTTCCTCTATCTCTTTACATTGATCACTTAAGAAGGTTTTCTTATCTCTCCTTGCTCCTCTTTGGAACTCTTCATTCAGCTGAGTATCTTTGATTTTTTCCTTTGCCTTTTGCTTCTCTTCTTTTCTCAGCTCTTTGTAAGACCTCCTCAGACAACCATTTTGCCTTGTTGCATTTCTTCTTTGGGATGTTTTTGATCACTGCCTCTTGTACAATGTTATGAACTTCCATCCATAGTTCTTCAGGCACTCTGGCAATTAGATCTAATCTCTTGAATCAATTTTTCACCTACGCTGTATAAGGGATTTGATTTAGGTTATGCTTGAAAAGCCTGGTGGTTTTCCCTACTTTTTTCAATTTAATTCTGAATTTTGCAATAAGGACCTCATGATTTAAACCACCGTCAGCTCCCCATCTTGTCTTTGTTGACTGTATAGAACTTCTCCATCTTTGTAAAGAATATAACCAGTCTGATTTCAGTATTGACCATCTTGTGATATCGATGTGTGTAATCATCTCTTATGTTGTTGGAAGAGGGTGTTTGCTATGACCAGTGCATTCTCTTGGCACAACTCTGTTAATCTTTGCCCTGCTTCATTTGGAAATCCAAGGCCAAACTTGCTTGTTATTCTAGGTATCTCTTGACTTCCTACTTTTGCATTCCAGGCCCCTATGATGAAAAGGACATCTCTCTCTCTCTCTCTCTCTCTCTCTCTTTTTTTAATCTTTTGGCATTAGTCCTAGAAGATCTTATAGGTCTTCACAGAACCATTCAACCTCATCTTCTTTGGCATCAGTGGTTGAGGCATAGACTTGGCAATGGTTAGAGGCAAGAAAGTTTGCCTTGGCAGTAACCCTGTGTAAAGAATGGGCACACACAAACTGAGAGGCAAATACTGCCAAATTGAAGACCATGTAGAAGTCTGTTAGCTGAAAACTCCAAGTGCAAAGGATGCCACAGTATAACTCCCCTACTTCCTGGTCATCTCAACTATCCATTCGTGCTGATGAATCAAATGTTATTGGTAGGGAAAATAATGTGTATGACTAGGCTGGATGTGTTCTCTGTATTCAGAGATTCATAGCACACTAGAGACTGGAAGAATTAGATCTTCTCATAGCTCTTTGATTTTACAGATGGATTGACTGAATCTACGAGTAAGAAAGTTACTTTTCTGAGATCACAGCCTGAACTGGGATTAGAATGAATCAGCTCTACGCCGTGGTACCTATAACTCTTAACTGGCTATTGATTATCCCTCCCTAGCCCAACCACTTTCCTCCACATACCAAAAAAAAAAAATTGTTTTTTTTTGACGTTTTCTGCAAGATTTCTTAAAAATGTGGCTGTTACCCAAATGAATATCTTTACTTCTTTGAAGTTTGTCTCTTTTTTTCTTTTTGTCCTTCTGTCAGAAGTGACGTAGCATGCATGCATTAGAGAAGGAAATGGCAACCCACCTCAGTACTGCCTGGAGAATCCCAGGGACAGAGGAGCCTGGTGGACTGCCATCTGTGGGGTCGCACAGAGTTGGACGCAACTGACGCAACTTAGCAGCAGCAGCGTTTAAGAGTTAATACTTTGATGCATACTACTACCTATATTATATTGGCTGCCTAACCATTTATCATTTAGGGCTAAAAGTGAAGGTGAAAAAGAAAGTTCAGTATAAATTATTGTTTTGATACCAACAGCTACTGTCTTTAACTTACTGTACTCATAGTCATGGTTTCTGAAGAAGTACAGGTATTTTTACCAGCTAGGTAAAATATATTTCTTAGAGAGACTTGGAAGTTCTGTTTCTGGGTTTCAGTGTCAGGATTTTATTTTTTTAGTTAATATCAAATGCTTAAACTTTTAATCCTGGTATTCTAACTGATTGTTTAATTCCTGAGTCACTAGTTCTGAAGAACATTTTAATATAAATTCCAAAAGGTGACAACTTGTTTTCAAGTGTTCTATCTTTAATTTTTAGGTATATTGAGACATGTTCAATGAAATTCTGACCAAATTTAGGACGGTCATACTTATGACTTCAATCTATTTTCCTTTAAACAAACAAAAATTTTTTTGTTTGTAATTTTAACTATGTGACCATAAAAGCACCATAGTAATGCTAATTTGGTATTGACACCGATATAAAAATTTAATGGGATGAACAGTATTATTTAGTGAAATGTTAAATTTTCCTCTTTGCCCTTTGATTTTTCACATCTTTACCATTTTCATCCCTATATTTTCCATTAGAAGTTATGAGACATCATTTTATTAATATCTTAAAATTAATTATTGATATTTATTTTTAATTTTTATTGGGGTACAATTTACAATGATGTTAATTGCAGGTGTACAGCAAAGTGAATCTGTTATACATATCCATACATCTACTCTTTTTTAGATTCTTTTCCAAGTACTGAGTAGAGTTCACTGTGCTATACAGTAGGTCCTTATTAGTTATCTATATTATATATATTGTACTGTGTGTGAATCCTGTTCTCCCAGTTATATATTTTATTATAAAACTGACTTCTATTTCTTAGTAATTTTATAGTACTTTTTTGCATTTACTCAATCAGAAATTAGGTCTATTATACATTTTGAAAGAAAAGATTATCTAATGGATGATTTGTTTAACTTCATCCATAAAAAACATATTTAATGATACTGTAAAGTATAATATAGGTTATATAGTTTTACATTGTATACTTGAAAAGTTTTAGAACATTTAAAATATGTGTGTATTCAGTTCAGTTGCTCAGCCGTGTCCGACTCTTTGTGACCCCATGGACTGCAGCATGCCAGGCCTCCCTGTCCATCACCAACTCCCAGAGTCCACCCAAAGCCATGTCCATTGAGTTGGTGATGCCATCCAACCATCTCATCCTCTGTTGTCCCCTTCTCCTCCTGCCCTCAATTTTCCCCAGCATCAGGGTCTTTTCCAGTGAGTCAGCCCTTCGCATCAGGTGGCCAAAGTATTGGAGTTTCAGCTTCAACATCAGTCCTTCCATTGAATACCCAGGACTGATCTCCTTTAGGATGGACAGGTTGGATATCCTTGCAGTCCCAGGGACTCTCAAGAGTCTTCTCCAACACTACTATCCAAAAGCATCAATTCTTCGGCGCTCAGCTTTCTTTATAGTCCAACTCTCACAGCCATACATGATCACTGGAAAAACCATAGCCTTGACTAGACAGACCTTTGTTGACAAAGTAATGTCTCTGTTTTTCAATATGTATTATATTTTTCCAATTAGGGCAATAAAACATGCTAATGGTACTGTGTTTTTAAAAATACAAATAGGTTTTTTAATTACAAAAATATGTAGCACCACCAAGACACAACACTTTGACCATTTTAGTTAATAGTATTTCCAACCAAGTTGTTAGTTACTTTTGCTGTTTAAGTTGTGTGCACACGTGTGTATATTGCAATAATAACAGGCATGAATATTTGCATCCTGCTTGTTGGCAACTTATGGGATCCTTTGAATCTAAATCATATTTGTAAACCACCAGGGTGTTACCACTATTCACCTGCAGATCCTATAATGGTAGGTGATCCTTCAAAAATGTTCCCTCTGTGCTATGACTTTGTTCAAATGCAATGTGCTTTTAGATTGAGCACAGAGCCCACCAAAGTGCTCCTATTGGTGGTCTCTGTGGAAGAGCCAGATGCCTCTTCCTGGCTAACCTACACAACCTGTGAATTCTTGCCTTGCTAGAGCAGAACATCAAAGGCTGTATTTAATCCCCAGGGTGTACTGTTCTCCACGTTCTTCCAGCCTTTTCTTCTAAGTAGCTTCAAATCCCATTGCCCATCCCCTATTGTACAGGCTGTATTGCAGTCTTGGGAGTTGTGTACTTTTTAATGGGTGTAGACTGAGAAGGTGTGGGAAACAAGAGGCAGCTTCACTGCCTTGGGAAGCCATCGCTATGGGATAGGAAAGTGAATGGCAGCCTTGCTGGCCACCAGCCCAGGGCTCACATTTCTGTTGGGGGAGGTTGTAACAGTGTATGGCTCCTAGAAATGTCCTCCCATTTCTTCCTTAGGTTAACAGTTTAGACACTGGTTAGTCACTGAATACCTCTCAGTCTATTCAACTGCTGTAAACTTAGGCTTCCCTCCCAGATAGAGGAAGAGCTTTGATTGCCACACTTGATTTGTAGCACTGCCATGATTTAGCATCCTTTTTTGGTTTTTGTGGCTATTTCTACAGGAGATCAGAATAGATCATGTACAGCTAGCTACCTTCCATCAAAACCCACAAATCATCTCAGTTACGTTTGAATCAGGAGGTAAAATGTTTCTGTCAGGTCACTAAGATGAATGCATGCCTAATGCTCAGGAAAATTTAAAATACTGCTCTCAGGGTACCAATTATAAGCAGAATACAGTTCACCTTCTGAGTTGTGATCATTATGGCATTAGCGGCTATGCACCTCAACTCAGTGTTCACAGAGCAGTTGGATGTTGTAATAAACTGTCATACTCAAAGTAACCAAGCACACGTCCTATGCACCAACTCTCCTTAAATACCAATAACTCATACTGCTTTCACTTGGTTTCATTAAACACTTAGGGACCGATTCCTGTGTACAAGAAAACATTATGCTAGAGGTGAGCTGGATGAAATGACAACTAAGTGTTATGGAAGAAACAGATACATACACAGTGTATAATATACAATATTAGACAGGGAAGAGAGTAAATTAAGAGAAGGTCACCCTGGTGGTTAAGAGAGATGCTTCTGAACTTGTATTGCCTGAACTCTAATCCTTAATCACTTTACTTGCTCTGTGACCTTAGGGAGAAAAAAATCAGAACAGGAAAAATCTATTTAATTACAACAAGTACAGAGAGGGAATGAGACTTCAGAAGCACTGGCAAAAAGGAAGAACACATAGCATTCCTAAGGCTACCTGGTTTACATGGTTTTCTTGTGCTATTCCTGGCAGAAACAGCAGCTTTCAACCTGGTATTCACACTTCCAGAGGTCATTATACATTTTCAGATATATCATGGCTAAATTCCAGTTTACAGTTATGTTGTTAGGAAATTCAGATTTTAGAGAAATATTTGAGGTTTTTATATTTGGGAGATAAGAAACAGTGTGATTCTGTGATTTTTAGATTATCTCAAGGTGCAAAATATTTTGTTCCTTCTGACTGTGGTATGTGAAGTGCTTAGTCATATTGGATTCAGGGCAGAAAGATCAATTTTTGCTTCTGCCTCCTGTAGTTGTTTTTTTGCTTCCAATACCTACTCTTTTCAATCCATCTTTACACCACTTCAGTCATCTTCCCAGATTCACCTGATGGTATCACTTCCCTCTGCATAAATTTCAGCCAACTCCATAAACTCCATAGCTAAAGATCAACAAATCTGGTCTCGATCCATTTTTCCTTGATCATTTTCTGCTACTTGCTCACTTTCCATCCTCTTTCCTCTAGATGCAAGCCCCAGTCACTCCACTAACACTGAATTTGTTACAGTCACAACGATGTTTATTTGTCAAGTCCAATAGGTATTTTAGGTTCTTATGAGACCCTTTCAATGCACCTATCAGCATCACTCATCCTTAACCCTTCAAGTCTCCTATTCCACAGGTTCCCTAATTCCACTGGCCTAGCTTTCCTTTAGCCCATCATTTATTTTTATTTTAAATTTTTTGTCTGTTCATATTTTTTTTTATTGGTTTTGCCTTGCAGTGACATGAAACCGCCATAGGTTTACATATGCTCCCCCTCCAGAACCCCCCTCCCTCCTCCCTCCTGATTCCCTCCCCCTGGGACATCTCGGTGCACCAGCCCCGAGCATCAATCCTGGGTGGGCGATTGATTTCACATATGATAATTAACATGTTTCAATGCCATTCTCCCATATCATCCCACCCTTGCCCTCTTCCACAGAGTCCACGAGTCTGTTCTATATGTCTGCGTTCCTTTTTCTGTCTCGCATGCAGGGTTCTCGTTACCATCTTTCTAAATTCCATGTATATGTGTTAATATACTGTATTGTTGTCTTTCCTTCTGGCTTACTTCACTCTGGATAATGGGCTCCAGTTCTGTCCACCTGAGTAGAACTGCTTCAAATGAATTTTTTTTTTAATGCTGAATAATATTCCATTGTGTATATGTACCACAGCTTTCCTATCCATTCGTCAGTTGATGGGCATCTAGGTTGCTTCCATGTCCTGGCTATTGTAAACAATGCGGCGATGAACATTGGGGTACACGTGGCTCTTTCAATTCTGGTTTCCTCCGTGTGTGTGCCCAGCAGTGGGATTGCTGGGTCATATGGCAGTTCTATTTGCAGTTTTTTAAGGAATCTCCACACTGTTTTCCATAGTGGCTGTACTAGTTTGCATTCCCACCAACAGTGTAAGAGGGTTCCCTTTTCTCCACATCCTCTCCAGCATTTATTGCTTATAGATTTTTGGATGGCAGCCATTCTGACTGGTGTAAAGTGGTACCTCATTGTGGTTTTGATTTGCATTTCTCTGATAATGAGTGATGTTGAGCATCTTTTCATGTGTTTGTTAGCCATTTGTATGTCTTCTTTGGAGAAATGTCTGTTAAGTTCTTTGGCCCACTTTTTGATAATTTTATCTCAGCCCTAGAATTCACTTATTTTTCTTCCACCAGTTCATTATATGTCAGTATTTCCCAGGTTCCATTTCCTGACACTGTTCTTCATTCTACTTGATTTCCGGGGATGAGCTTATCCATTCTCATGGTTTCGAAGTGATCCCAGAGTGCAGTATTCAGCCCAGGTCTCCAACAACCTGGTGGACATTCTTAGGTGAAAGCTCTACAGGTGCCTTAAACTCAACTGAATGCATGATCCCCGCCTTAATCCCCTTTCTTCTTTTTAGTTCCCAGTTCACTTGGCAGAAGCACCATTCACCTAGTCACCCAAACTAAAGACTTAGAATGTAACCACTCCTCTTTCTTGTCTCTCACTCCTCAAGAACTGAGTCCTGACAGTTTTTCTCTCAAAATTCAGAGATGCCTAAGTGGTAGACAAATTACTGAGATATGAGGGCAAAATGAGATCAGATTATGTACTGAAAATTTCTTTATTCCATGGATGCTTTATCTTTTCACTTTTATCACAAGCTGTGCTTTCAGTTTTTAAGTCTTTTGTTAGAGTTCAAATGAAACAGGTTTTCCTGAGAGAAGTAACAGAATTGAATACTTGTTGCTTCTGATGTCTGTAAATGATACTATTATTCAGGGTTTAAAGGAAATGATCTTTAGGCATAAAGCTGGCATAATTTAATTTGTCTTCACTGTTCATTTGTTTGCTTAATTAAATCCAGGATTTAGCAAAATCTCAGAAAATAAAACTGCTTGTGGAAACTACTCCTTAATGACAAAAGCTCACAAAGTCAGGTGTTAAGACTTGTTTAATCATTGTGCAATGAAAGGGGGGCTTCCTGTTTACCTTATTGCTGTGAGAGGAATGCAAGTGTGGAAGAGCTTTGCATTCTGGTTGCAAAACAGCACTTCAGGAACTAACATCGTTAGGGGACAGAGTCGCCAGAGATGATAGACTCCTGGAGTATTGCTTTTCGAATGTGTGAGATTCCACTGGAAATAGCGCTTTTTGTGTACACACAGCACTCTCCAGTTGAAAGAAATTATGCCCATGTTCCTATGACAAATCACATTCTAATCAAACCACTTCACTTTGGTGAATAAGAAATTTTTTAAAGGCTGGAATTGCATTCTCTTTCAGTTAGGGATTTTAAGAGTTTTCTCTCCTTTTCACAGATACGGTCGAGGAATTGTTTAATTGAGAAGGTTAGAGGATATGCTGCTATATGAATTAATTAGGTTCTGTTTTTAAAGCACTTCGTGTTTTTGTTTTACAGGCATTTTTCCTGTCTGTCTTCTAAATATATGTGCCCCGGTGTCCCTGCTGTAATGAGCACCTTGCTGGCAAATATAAATGCTTTCTATGCTCACACAACCATTTCAACAAGTGCGCAAGTTTCTGCCTCAGATCGATTTGCTGCTACCAACTTTGGAGTAAGTAATTTTTGAACTAAAAATTTCTCATAACTTACTAAAGTTAGATTTTCAAGGAGTTTTGGATTCCACATGTCTTAGAATTTTGCTGCAGAATATACATCTTAGGGAAAATCTCTTAGTACATGCTCATTCACTCAGTTGTGTCCAATTCATCGTGACTTCATGAACTGTAACCCACCAGGCTCCCCTGTCTATGGGGATTTTCCAGACAAAAATACATGAGTGGCTTGCCATTTCCTTCTCCAGGAAATCTTCCTGACCCAGAAATCAAACCCAAGTGTCCTGCATTGGGAGGCAGATTCTTTACCACTGAGTCACCAGGGAAGCCCTTGTCTCTTAGTATGATAGACTAAAGTTTGATAGTCAGTAGTCATCTTCATTATATTAAATCATTTATGTAATGGCTTTTCCAATGGAGGAAAACATATTTTGTAATAGGGTAATAGAATTTATAGGAAACTTCCTCATGTATGCAAGTTCTCAGATATCGTTCCCTGGTAACTGTGAGTTCTGTTGGCTTCTCTAGAGCCTTTTGGGCTCCATTTACGCTTCTTATGGATTTCTACTGGTACTAATGGATAAGGATATATTATCTAAGTGAAAATGAAAAAATGTTACGTGTGTGAAGCGACTGAGAAAACTATCTGTACCTAAATAAGACTGTCCACCTGGTATATTCAAATGCATTTAATAACATGTTGAAAAGTAAAAATGCAGGGTCCTAAGGAGTCTCAAGTATTTATCTGTTGTATGTGATGCTGGAACCCATTCTCTATAAGCATAATGAAATTGAAATTGACAAGATCAGAAATAAGATATAAATTTATGGTAATCCCAGTAAAGTGATAAAGATCTAAACTGAGAGTAGGTGGAGATGGGTTTGGAAACAAAAATTCCAGAGCTTTTCAGAGTATAGAATCAACAGTTCTTTGTGTCCTTAGGCATGTGAACAGGGAGGGGAAGGGAAAGATGCCTGAAATATTCCCCAGATTTTCACCAGGGCCTTTGGTAGGCAGTAGCTCTCAGTAACCATGTAAGACAAGTAGTTCTATACTCATTTATTTGTAGAGGAAACTAAGATCCGTTGTAGGAAAGTGGTTTCCATGACACCATAGTTTCTCTTTTCACTGCACTTCCAAATTGGTTCACTGAATAGATTTTTATTATTGATTATGTTGTTAGAAATCAAATTTTGAGGTATGTATCATAGAGTAGAAACAAATGCGACCTCACAAATAAAAGGTTGTAAAGCGCTGCTATGTCTACTCTTTCCTTGTCCTTTACATCTACAAGAAAGTGCATGGGAAGTGTGTGAGATCAGTTGGAATGAATTAAAGGAAAAAGTAATTATTATTTATTGACAAATCAAAATAAATACTAATAGAAAAGAACACTTTCTGGGTTAGGAGTCATGGAGTTTGAGTTTGTATTCCAATTTAGCAAGTCTGTTCAGTCATTTAAGCCTCAGCATCTCAGTACATTCAGTGAGGATAGAAATTTTTGCTCTAACATGTTTCTCAAGTTTAATATGAAAATCAAATGAAGTAAAAGATAAACTAGTTTTTAAGACTTCAGAGTTCTCTCTAAATATAAGGTATGAAGATTTCATCTCTCCTGACTACCTCAGCATATACAATACAACATCAGCTACTTTTGTTAGACAGATTGACTCTCGTAAGAGCTGGCACCAAAGAAAACTCCCTGACCAGCTCAACAAAATACTGTTATGGCCATTACCAGATCATAGAACAGTTTTTGTTATAAAAGCCTCATCTTGATAACAGTATTCATTGTCTTGGGATTTTACCTGTAACATAATGCATTTGGTTTTATGAAATTGTTTTGCTTTTAATAGTCTGTCTGGGTATACTGTAGAGACTAAGCCAATCTTGTGGAACACTGAGGCTGTCTACATGTGATTAATTTCCACTGTAAAAACTACCTGAAGGAGAATGAGATAGCATGCTTCATGCTGACCCAGAGAAGAGGAACCAAATTGATTTCACTACGTTGTAGTGTTCGAGTAGCAACGTAATTATTAAGAAGTTCATTTTGTAAATCAAATAACTTATAGAAGACGGTCAAAATAAGTCTTTTTTCAGACTACATCTTGATAACATGGTGATTTGATACATAAATCTAGCTAGATTTTCCTCTACCTATTGAAAATAATCCAGTTTGCTCAGGAAAATACATATACAAAAGTATGAAGTTCCCTGAATCCACTTGGCCTGAAGTTCTTATTAATCTGATTTCTGAAGCTGATACTGTCAGTTGTGACTCAGACAGAAACACCATTATAGAGCCCCCTTTTTATCTTGTCCAAAGGTATAATCTAGACACATTTAATCTTTAAAAAAAAAAGTGGAAAAGCTTTCTTACCTATAAGGATTGTAAAGCAAACATATATTTAAGAAAAGAAAATCATTACTCTTCCAAATCCAGATTTTTTATATACAGTGCTATTTAAAGTCATGGTTTAGATGAAAAATGTTTAAGAATAAAGTGAAAACTATAGAACCATGTGTGTGAAGAGGAAGAGCAAGCAAAGTTCACTGAGAAAAATGGTTAGACAACTTGGGTGAAAAAATAAAAATCTGACATTATGAAAGACAAGGTAAAAATATTTTAAGAAAAGAGGAGTGTATTGCTTTGTCAATTGTTGCAAAACTCCAAGTAAGATCCAGAAAGACATGAGGTTTGGGCAATTAGGAGGTCATTGCTAAGTGAAGTGGTTGAGATTAAAGCCTAATTTCTTAGAAATCCTCATTGAATGGCATGTATGAATAGTGGTATAAATTAGGGTGTGTTTATTCCCTAAAATATAATGCAATCATTTAAAAAATCAAGTTTTATATCAATAACTTAAAGTTTTTAAAGGAACATATATATAATTGAGCAATGCCAATGAAATAATGACAAATAAATATATATACATACAAAACTCTGTATATACTCTAATTCCAACATTCAAAACACACACATACATACGTAGTTACTGGTTTAGAAACAAGCCTGAGAGAAAATGTACCAAAATGCCAATGGTGCAACCACTTGGTAGGAAATAGCTAATTTTTTTTTTATGTATATGTGGGGGGAGTGTATTTATCTTTTTATTAAAGGTGTACATTTTTCTATATTTTTAATTTATAATAATGAAAAATAGAGAAAATGTGTGAGGAAATTGAGACTAATCTGTTAAGCAACTTGAATGAGATGATAAGGGAGATTGGTTAAGACTGAAGTGCTTTATCATGAAAAAAACATGTTATTTTTACTGTCTGGTAGGGTAGGAGTTTTTAGTGTTTAATAAGATATATGGAATATATTTATACATTGTTAGGACAGAAGCTAGCTGCAAGAGTGATGTTGGAAATTTATTGGATGGAGCATAAGTGATTCCATAACATTCCAGAGGACAAAGAAGTAAACATGGTCAGGAGGACTGAAGGAGAAACATTCTCTGAAATAAAAAAAGGACAAGTTCTGCTCTGAAATTTGAGGGAATGTTGTGTGAGTCCTTTCAGAGAATGTTAAGCTTTTGATATAGGAGTGAAAATTTGATGAAGTCAACATTTCCCTAGTTATATTACATTACAGCATTTCCTAATCTTCTCTGATTGCCTACAGGACAAGAAATGTCCCTGTATAAGATAAGGCTTATGATAGAGATGTGGAAAAGGTTTGGTTAAGCTCCTGAAGGGAATAGAAAGAGGCCTCAGGGCCTCTTAAGATGAGTTCCTAGTAAAGCTGAAGGTCTCATTTGGCTTTAGGAAGCATAACTCTGTTGTCATAATAATTCATGTGGCTGTGCATTTTTCTCAGAATTTCTTAGCATGTTGATTCTGATGTGGTAACAGTTTCAGCATAAGGCTGAAATTTTGCCAAAAAAAAAAAAAAAAAAAAGAGGCAATGGAAGGATTAGGCAATCAAAGAAAGTTGAAGTGACTCACTGTGGAATCTAGGTTTGATAAATGGAATCATGATAGTGACAGAGACAAAGGATTTGGGTAGAAACATATGCTGCTGCTGTGATTAGTCTCTCAGTAGTGTCTGACTCTTTGCAACCCCATGGATGGTAGCCCTCCAGGCTCCTCTGTCCATGGGGATTCTCTAGGCAAGAATACTGGAGTAGGTTGCCATGCCTTCCTCCAGGGGATCTTCCCAACCTAGGGATGGAACCTGAATCTCCTGTGTCTCCTGCATTCTTTACCCACTGAGCCATCAGGGAAGAACCATCTCCCATATCTAGGAGAAGACTGTTGAAAATTGAGTATAAAACAGTGGTGTCCTAGAGCTAGTTTGTGCCTGATGGCAGACAATGATTGCTGAATTTTAAAGAATATTGCAAGCTGGTTGTTGAATACAGCCATCTTTGAAACTGGAAATATGAAGAATATTTACATCATGAAAATTAGTAAATGCTAAAAATCAAGGCTTTATTCTGTTGAATAAATGGTTTTTCAGCACACCCTTGTGTGCAAAGATTGCTGGGAGTCAAGAAGATCAAAGAATTTGATTGAACAAAAATATCTTCATTGGTGTTGAAAACACCATAGGTAGAACAAGAGTTGAAAAAGAAGAAAAATTTCTGTTAGGTGGGAGTCCAGTTTTCAACTCTGAAGAAAATAATTTAAGAGCTTTATTTAGTGAGTATTTGAAGACTATAGCCCACCAGGCTCTTCTGTCCATGGGATTTCCCAGGCAAGAATACTGGCATGGGTTGCCATTTTCTCCAGGGGCTCTTCCCAACCCAGGGATCAAACCCATGACTCCTGCATTGGCAGGCAGATTCTTTAACACTGAGTCACCTGGGTGGCCCTATCTTAAGACACAAAGAGCAAATAAATTATTAGTAAAATTTATGTTTATCTAGCTCAATTTTTTTTTTCTTCAGCATAGACACCTTCTTTGACATAGCCAGTGCCCCACAAAAAAAAAAAAATTACCCTGCATCACTGATGGAATGAACATGAACTTGGACAAACTCTGGGAGATGATGAGGGACAGGGAGGCCAGGTGTGCTGCAGTTCATGGTGTGGAAAAGAGACCGGCACAGCTGGGCAACTGAATAGCAGCAACAATCCCTTACTATTACATGTATTCTTTTATTTATTCACTTATTCACCAAATGCATATTTATGTGATACTTCATGTAAGGCATGATGGCCGGTAGTAGATGGACTGAAAGATAGATGTTGACCTCTGTTCTCTGAGGCTTATACTCGGGGATAGTCAGATAACTGTTTGTGACAGTAACCATGAATCACTCCCCAAATGGGGTGTCAAAGGAGCTCCTATTTATAAATGTGCTTAGAGATTGAGGAGGAGAAAGTGATTGATACTCCTCAGAGGCTCATGGAAGCTTGCCAAAAGGAACAGTACTTTTAGGGGTGAGTAGTATTTTTCAAAGCCCAAGAAATAGCAGGAAAACTACCTGGGTCTTCAAAGTAAAGACAAGGAGAAGATGCAAAAGTAAGTTAAAAGGGTGTGTAGTGTGCCTACTGAGTAGGGCAGATAGAATAAAAGATGGAAATAAAAGAGATTATTTTGTTGCTGGATTGACATTAGATTACTGAGGGCCTTTAATGCCCACTAAGATATTTGGACTTAATTCTTGAGGAATTGTGTAGAATCTGTTCGAATTTCTGACTTAGAAACTTTACTCTGTAAAGGAAAGTTTGGAGGTGAAAGAGAGTATCTGTATCAGGCAGGGATTCAGCTCTATGGTGATGAATGGAAACTAAACTTGTGGTGGTGATCCCTATGCAGTGTATACATATGTCAAACTATGACACTGTTCGCCTGAAACTTATGTAGTAATTTAAAAAGACAGCTCTTCCTCCTGATCATCAGCCATGTTCCAACATATGTGTTCCTTTTCCAAATCCCTGAGACACCTGAAATTTCTGATAAAATGACAAGGCATGCTTACAATCATAGAAAATGAAAAAAAAAAAGTCTAAAATAAATTTCAAAAAGAAAATAAAAGAGAGAGACAGAGAAAGGACCTGAGAAAATATTTGAAGAGGTAATAGCTGAAAACTTCCCCAACATGGGGAAAGGAAATAGTCAGCTAAGTCCAGAAAACTCAGAGAGTCCCAGGCAGGATACCACTGCTTTTGGAGTGAGATACTGAGAAGCAAGCGGATCTAGAGAGAAGCTGGGGATGATGCAGAGGTTCCTCATCATCCTTTACCCACCTTCCTTATAATCCTTTCACAATTCCCAGGGTCCTAGGGAAACTTACTAAGAGTGTCCTTGTGGGATAACAACTGCCTCCCTCTACTCAAAATACTCCCTCTTTCCCTGGGCCGAAGGTAGTCCACCAGCTGGTTTTGTATGGCTTATAGTTAAGAAGAGCTTTTACATTTCTAAGTAGTTTTAAACAAATCAAAAGACGACCATTTTTTGATGCATGAAAATTATACGAAATCTAAATTATGTATCCATAAGCAAAATCTTACTGGGAAACAACCATGCTCATTTTTATATTTTGTTTATAGAAACACTTGTGCTGCAATGGCAGAGTTTAGTCGTGACAGAGACCACAGAGCTGCAAATACTTACTGTCTGGCTCTTCACAGGCGTTAGCTGACCCCTGGTCTGGAGTTATTCTTGTCAACTAATTAAAACTTAATTTTTGATAACAGATAATACTTTCTGCTAATGTTATAGATTTGGTCCCTAACAAATACCATGCATAATGTGCCAGTTTCAGGAATGTGGCATGCCCCTTGGGAAACATTTTTTAATCACACAGTCTTATTTCTCAAATCACACCATGTAGGTAATAGGCCCCTTCTGCTATCACAAAGCCAATCTCATTCTAGTTAAATAGAAATATGGTAAATAAAATTAAATTTTAAGCTGTCCTGCTGTTTAAAAAATGTCTATGAAAAATCAGTCAGTAGCACACTTTTAATTTCATATCATCTGATATTGTTTGGTATTTAGCAACAACAAGCCTGGTGGTTTTCTCCCCAGTGTACTATTTTCTTTGAATGTAAATTGTCCAGCTGGGCACTGAAGACCTAGGTAGGAAGACCAAATGTATAATCTGTATCAGTCAGAATTTTGTTCAGCTGCGTGAAACAGACTAAACAAAGTTAACTCAATATTTTTTTCCCATGTAACCTAAGTCCAGAGGTAGTAAGGATTTCAGGGCTAGTACAGCTGCTCAGGATTGCAGTGTTTTGAAAGGATGGACAGCCAGAATTAAGGGTGAAATGTGGGGGCTCCTCGCTTCCCACCTCATCCTTCTTACCATTTGTTTAGCTTTTATCTTATAGCCTCAGTGTATTTGACCTTCTTGTATCTAGTCTCAGTTTAAAGTGGAAAAAGAAGGGACATACAAAGGGCAAATGGAAAAATGGCCTGACAAAGAATTATATGGCAAACACTAATATTATACAACAAACTCTGCAGAGCATTCTCTTAGAATCTTTCTAAATAATAATTCACTGGTAATATTTTGGCTAGTTCTGTCCCCTTTAATAAGCTAAATACATCTCGTTGGCCAAAACTTTGCTACATGGCAATTCCTAGAGTTAAAAAAAAGCCTTGGAAGGTAAGTGTTTCTTAAAGGACACATTTGACTCTTGAGGTTCTATTAGTAAGGAAGAGAAGAAGAATGGATATTGGGCAGATGGCCAGATGAGTTGGTTCCAATGTGTTTGGGTCATATCGTAGTTGACTAGAGTCATGTCAGCTGTCTTAATGATTCATGCCAATCGCAGAGGTCATATAGAGCATTCAGAGACTGACACAAACACATTGATTTTTATGATCATTGAATGATTAACTGCTGTGACCTAAACTGATGATTGTACTGGCTCTTTTATTTTTCTGTTTTGATTGAGAGTCACTGACCCACATCAGTGGGTGATGGGGGGTTAATAAAGGGCAGTATAGGTCACCTCCTCCCCTAAGAAGATATGATAGGGCATAAGAAAGAAAAATCCAAGACATTCATTGTGTTTTTTGGCAGCTTTCCTAGAGAATCTTACTTGCCTAATAAGATGACAAGTTTCTGGAAGACAAGTTTCATTTCTTAGGCTCCTTCATTGCCACCACAGGCATTAGTTAACACAGAAGCCATACTCAAATTTTGTTCACTGATGTATAAACCTAATAGAAGGCAGTTTATTCAGAAAATTGAAGTCCTCAGCTGAGGAACGATATATCAACTCCTGTTAATATTCAGCTCATTTCATCAAGATCAGTGACTCCAAGGAATATGAGTTATATACCCCATAAATCTACCTTATATGTGAAACTAGAGGGAAAAATTTCTACTTTTGCTAATATATTGCATAGTATAAGGTAGTATTTATAGAATATTAATGTAGGGATAAGCCTTTAATGTCATCTAACCATCTCCCTATTTTTTTTTTTTTTCGTTTAGGAACCAGGGACTCAGAGTGGTTTTTGTCAATCTATAACTTTTTTGGGTGACTTTGGTGGTTTTTACCTTATCTAATTTGTTTAATTTATTTAATCCACACACCTATATCTGTATGATTATTAGCAAAACTACTTAATTCTTATCATTTATCATCTTCAAATCCTTCTCTGAAGAGGTCAGTCCAGTCCTGAACAGCATCAGAGGAAGGCATCAGTAGTTTTTTGTTCACAAGATTTTTATACTTTTTTTTAGCACTAAATCATAAATATACTATAAAGGTAGTTGATCCTTTAAGATTATGAAGTCTATTACCAAAAGGAAAATGCTTTTTGAATTTGATTTTGACAAAAAGAGCAGTTATTTCCACTTCCATAGATGGGAGAACTTTAAAAAACTATAGTTCAATTTTGGAGAGATGGTATGGCATGTGAGGATTGTAGGGGGCTGGGTTACTTTTTTCTTCCTGACTCATACTGTGTTGTCTGGACTCTTTCTAACACAACTCTCTGGATACTGTCTCATTGATCAGAGAGAGGCAGTGTGACTTACAGAAAGGGTGGATTTTGTGTCAGAGACCTGAGCTTGAATTACAGCTATTGCACATACCAGCTGTATGATCTGGGAGAAATAACTAACAGTTTTTGACCTTCCTTCCTATAAAATAGTTTTCTGTGGTGGCTCAGTGGTAAAGAATCTGCCTGCTGATGCAGGGGACATGGGTTCAATCCCTGGGTTGGGTAGATCCCCTGGAGAAGAAAATGGCAACCCACTCCAATATTCTTGTCTGAAAAATCCCACAGACAGGGGAGCCTGGTGGGCGACAGTGCATGGGGTCACAAAAGAGACAGACATGAAGACTAAACACCACACCTTCTATAAAATGGGGACCATAACTCAGACAAATTTTGTTGTGAGGACTACGTTTAGAATGATCATTGATTTCCATTTTCCTATTTTGTGTTTGCTTTGTACAGAGGGAAAAATTCATAAAGCTACTGGACCAGTTGCATAACTCTTTAAGAATTGACCTATCAAAGTATAGGGTATGTACAAAATTATCTGCTTAAAGGTAAAATGCTGCGCTTGGCTCAGATCATTTCTTGTCATATTGTAAAAAAGTTATCCACTGTGTAAGAGAGAAGTAAAGATAATGATCTTGGAATCTTGTGTCCTGTCACAGTAGGCAGGTCTCCTAAATAATCAAGTAGACATCCCTTGTCCAGGTACCTCACTCCACTTCAGCCTACAACAATACTGTGTGTGTGTGTGTCTCTGTGTGTGTACACATATAGCTTTAAATATTTTAATTAGTCATCAGATTGAGTGGCGCACTGCTGCTTCATGAAGTAGAAGCATGTAGCCCAGGCCTCATCTTGAAAGCTCCCCCTTCTTATGAGATATTCTGCTGATTTTTCTTCAGCTTCGAAGACTCCTCTGGTAGTCACTGCTTAGTTCACTCCCAGATCAATACAATGCATGTTTGTGAAGCTGTCCAGAGTTCATTGTGAACAGTTCTATACTTTACCTCCAGGTGAAACACACGCAAATACACACACACAAATATATTCATGTATGTGTATGTATGTGTGTAAAAACACACATATAATTTTAGTTATAGAATACCTTAATTACAAAAAAATTAATTGTGAATTTTATTTACCAAAATATCTGTACTAATAGCTATTGTATTCTTTACTTAATGGTTTATTCTAAAGTGCTTACATATGTTCACATATGTATCTCTTCGATATTCATTTTTTTTAGTCTTTTATTGAAGAACCTCTTTAATGCACATTTCTGGAAATTATAATACCAGATTTTGTCTGACTCATGTATCATGTTGGAACTGGGGCTGACACTATGAGACGGGAACTGCTATGCCAGGTGGTGAAAATGACGTTTGGGGACAAGAACCACCTTGAGGCCACCACGTTCACCATCACTTTGACACCCCAACTTTGCTTGAGTTCTTGAATATCTATTAAGAAAAGTTACCTGTGGTTTTTCTGATGACTATTAATATGAGAAATTTCTAAGTGCTAAAATCATTTCTTTAATATTTTAATAATTAGACCTTTCCTTTTCTTCAGAATTCTGAACATCTGTTTTTATATGACATTTCTCACCAAACTTCTTGTTTAACTCCCAAATACTTTTTGTAGAGAAGTATAGTGCAGCCTAATTTTTTTCTTTTTAACTTTTGAAAGTTTCTTTCTAAGAAAAAGTAAATATATCACATGTAAAGGCTCCCAAAAGTATTTTCAAAAAAATAGCCCATCTTGAGAAAATTATAAGAAAATAATTTTCAAATAGATATTGACCTTCCCTCTTTCAGTAAGAATACTACTTTACGAATCAAAGATGAGTAACCTAATAGTGCCACATTAATGATATTATTTTGTACACTCTTATTATATTGTGGGAATAAATAGAAGAATGACTTACTAAGGCAAGACTATTCCCAACTTTTTTACCCTCTGAAATATTTTATAGTAAAAGTTTTGTGAGAATACTGTGGTGATTCTTTGTAAATTTTACATGATTTACTTACCATTTTTTTTTCCACAGAAAGCTAGTTTATTTCCCACTGGAGGCTTACTGCTGGTAATTTACCCATTTCCTGTTTTCTAATTAATCAGGAACACTTTCCCGCCAGCAATACTGAAAGACTGCAAGACCTGAAATCAACTGTTGACCTGCTAACAAGTATCACCTTTTTTAGGATGAAGGTACATCATTTGTTTTTTTTTTTGTCATTGTCTCCACGTGACACACATTTATTCCCTGGTAAAGTCTGGTTTTACCTGTCTCTTGATAAGTATTGTTCATCCCTGGTGATTAAGATGTGGTGCCTTTGCCCAAGCTAAATGAATCTTCCAATATAAAATGTTGAGAAAAGGATTATCCCAAATGCTTAGGATATTCTGATACATTGGCTCAAATTTAATTTTAAGTTAAATCCATCTTAAACAAAGCTCTCCAATGAGTGAAATGGCACTTACTTAAAAAAAATCTCTAAGAACATTAAATGGAAATGATGTTCACTTTGCGTTTCAGCTTTAACTCAGCTATTTTGCTGGACTTCTTTTTTCCTGTGTATGTTTGTATGCATACATGCTCAGTCATTCAGTTGCGTCTGACTCTTTAGGACCCCATGGCCTGCAGCCTGCCAGGCTCCTCTCTCCATGGGATTTTCCAAACAAGAATATTGGAGCAGGTTGCCATTTCCTCCTCTAAGGGATCCTCCCAAACCAGAGGTCAAACCTGGGTCTTCTACCCTGGTGGCCGGTCTATCTATCTATCTATATCCAGATATATGTAAGTCCATATATATATGTGTGTGTGTGTATACTAACTATATCTATATACTACCATATATATTATATATGATAATCTCAGTTATATATATATATATATGTGTGTGTGTGTATATATATATATATATATTTATCCCCATATAGTCAAAACTATAGTTTTTCCAGTAGTCATGTACAGATGTGAGAGTTGGACCATAAAGAAGGCTGAGCACCAAAGAATTGATGCTTTCAAACTGTGGTGCTGGAGAGTCCCTTGGACAGCAAGGAGATAAAACCAGTCAATCCTAAAGGAAATCAACCCTGAATATTCAATGGAAGGACTGATACTGAACCTGAAGCTCCAATACTTTGACCACTTGATGCAAACACCCAACACACTGGAAAAGACCCTGATGCTGGGAAAAATGGACAGGGGGAGTAGGGGGCAACAGAGGATGAGATAGTTGGATGCCATCATCGACTCAATGGACATGAGTTTGAACAAAGTCCTGGAGATAGTGAAGGATAGGGAAGCCTGGTGTGCTGTAGTCCATGGCGTTGCAAAGAGTTGGACATGACTGAGCAGCTGAACAACAAATATTTATCTACACATTGTTCCAGCTTCTGAAAGTTAAAGTGATACCCAATCCACAGGCACCCGCCACCTCCTCCATCTGCCTGCTTACCTACACCTGTGTCCATATTCTAATTTTTTTTTCGCATTGTTACTGCTTAGGTATTTGTTCTCCTAAAAAAAATAGCTATATCTTCTACTCATGCAATTAATTTCCTCCCCTCCTAATGCCAAAAATTTGGCCTCTGTGCACTGGTACTTAATCAAATCTCTCAGACAGTTTTGGGTGAAGTAGAAAAGAATTCATCAAGTGCTGTGGGGGGTAGAGGAGAAGGTGGGTTGGATGTCGCTGATTTGATCCAGGTGTGCTCAGGGCCTGTGCTTCTTTGATTTTGTCTCAGGTAATCTCTTGATGAGTTTCTCTGGTTCCTTTCATCTGGCCTCAGGTGGTCTTCTCTAGAATGAATAGTGCTGACATTTTCCATGTGTTAGATTTTAGTTCTATAAAGAGTTTATTGATTTTGTTATGTGTATCCCTTGAGGTTAATCCCTTACAATTATACAATGGAAGTATAGATTCAAGAGGTTAGATCTGATAGATAGAGTGCCCCAAGAACTGTGGACAGAGGTTCTTGACATTGTACAGGAGGCAGTGATCAAGACCATCCCCAAGAAAAAGAAATGCAGAAAGGCAAAATGGTCTGAGCTTGCCTTAAAAATAGCTAAGATAAGAAGAGAAGCTAAAGGCAAAGCAGAAAAGGAAAGATATACCCATTTGAATGCAGAGTTCCAAAGAATAGCAAGGAGAGATACGAAAGCCTGTCTCAGTGATCACTGCAAAGAAATAGAAGAAAACAATAGAATGGGCAAGACTAGAGATCTCTTCAAGAAAAGTAGAGATACCATGGGAATATTTCATGCAAAGATGGGCACAATAAAGTACAAAAATTCTGTGGACTTAACAGAAGCAGAAGATATTAAGAAGAGGTAGCAAGAATACACAGAAGAACTAAACAAACAAACAAAAAAAAAACTTCACTGCCCAGATAACCATGATGATATGATCACTAACCTAGAGTCAGACATCCTGGAATCTGAAGTCAAGTGGGCCTTAGTAAGCATCACTACAAACAAAGCTAATGGAGGTGATAGAATCCCAGTTGAGGTATTTCAAATCCTAAAACATGATGCTGTGAGAAAGTGCGGCACTTGATAAGCCAGCAAATCTGGAAAACTCAGCAGTGGCTACAGGAACGGAAAAGGTCAGTTTTCATTCCAATCCCAAAGAAAGGCGATACCAAAGAATGTTCAAACTATCACACAATTGTACTAATCTCACACGCTAGCAAAATAATGCTCAAAATTCTCCAAGCCAGGCTTCAACACTATATGAACCATGAACTTCCAGATGTTCAAGCTGGGTTTAGAAAAGACAGATGAACCAGTGATCAAATTGCCAGCATCCACTGGATCATTGAAAAATCAAGAGAGTTCCAGAAAAGCATCTACTTTTGCTTAATTGACTATGCCAAAGTCTTTAACTGTGTGGATCACAACAAACTGTGGAAAAATTCTTAAAGAGATGGGAATACCAGAGCACCTTACCTGTCTCCTGAGCAACCTGTGTACAGGTCAAGAAGCAACAGTTAGAACTGGACATGGAACAACAGACTGGTTCCAAATCAGGAAAATACATCAAGGCTATATATTGTGACCCTGCTTATTTAACATATATGCAGAGTGAATCATGGAAAATGCTGGGCTGGATGAAGCACAAGCTGGAATCAAGATTGCTGGGAGAAATATCAATAACCTCAGATATGCAGATTATACTACCCTTATGGCAGAAAGGAAAAAAGGACTAAAGAGCCTCTTGATGAAAGGGAAAGAGGAGAGTAAAAGAGTTGGCCTAAAGCTCAACATTCAGAAAATTAAGATCATGGCATCCAGTCCCATCAATACATGACAAATAGATGGGGAAGCAATGGAAAGAGTGAATGACTATTTTCTTGGGCTCCGAAATCACTATAGATGGTAACTGCAGCCATGAAATTAAAAGATGCTTGCTCCCTTGAAGAGAAGCTATGACCAACCTAGACAGTATATTAAAAAGCAGAGATATTACTTTGCCAACAAAGATCTGTCTAGTCAAAGCCATGGCTTTTCCAGTAGTCATGTATAGATGTGAGAGTTGGACTATAAAGGAAACTGAGCACTGAAGAGTCGATGCTTTTGAACTGCAGTGTTAGAGAAGACTCTTGAGAGTCTCTTGTACTGCAAGGAGATCAAACCCATCAATCCTAAAGGAAATCAGTCCTGAATATTCATTGAAAGGACTGACAGTGAAGCTGAAACTCAGTACTTCGGCCACCTGATGTGAAGAACTGACTTATTGGAAGACCGGGAAAGATTGAAGGCAGGAGAAGGGGATAATGGAGGACAAGGTGGTTGGATGGCATCACCGACTCAATGGACATGAGTTTGAGTAAGCTCCAGGAGTGAGTGATGGACAGGGAAGCCTGGTGTGCTGCAGTCCCTGGGGTCACAAAGAGTCAGACCGGAGTGAGCAACTGATTGGAGCCCTCCAGGCCTCTGCCCCAAGGCTGCACTATTGTTTCTTGGCTACTCCGCCCTTATCTCTGCATCCCCTCCCTTCACTGATTTGTTGTTCTTTCCCTAAGGCCTGTCAGACTCTTGTGACCCCATGGACTACACTGTCTCCCAGAGTTCACTCAAATTCCTGTCCATTGAGTCGATGACACCAGCCAACCCCCTTCTTGCCTTCAATCCTTCCCAGCCTCAGGATCTTTTTCAGTGAGTCAGCTGTTTGCATCAGGTGGCCAAAGTATCAGAGCTTCAGCTTCAGCATCAGTCCTTTCAAGGAATATTCAGGGTTGATTTACTTTCAGACTGACTTCCCTGATTAGCAACTGTTTGAACCTGCCCAGTGGAACTGAGACAAAGTCACAGGCTGAACAAAAAGGGTCCAGTACCCAGGATCCTCACAGAATCCTGCTCAGTTTCACTCCTGAGTTACTAAAACAGTCATCGATAGTCTACCTCACTCGCCTGAATTATCAGTCTTCCCCTCTCCACTGGATATTCCTGGTCACCAAACACACTATCATTTCCAGCCTTAAAAATATCGCTTCACTCCATTTTTTTTTTTTTTTTTACAGTTACTGTGCGCATGTGTGTGTTAGTTTCTCATGTCCAACTTTTAGTCATGCCCAACTCTTGGCAGCCCCCATGTATTGTAGCCTACTAGGCTCCTTTGTCCACTGTATATTCCAGGCAAGATTACTGGAGTGGGTTCCCAAATCAGGGATCAAACCTGGGTCTCCCACACTGCAGGCAGATTCTTTACCATCTGAACCACCACTATCCTTATCCTTCTTTTCCTTTAATATTAAGATTCATAAAAACAGTCCTTTTAACATTTTGTTCCCAATTTATTTTCTTCCATTGTCTTGTGAACACATTTTCTCCTTCTAGTATCATTTTTTCCCCTCATTGTAGACAGTAAAATTCGCTATTCTTGTCGAGTTCTATTGGTTTTGACATGTATGGTTATCATAACTACTACTATAATTAAGATACAGAAGTCCATAACCCTCCAGGGTTCCCTTATGTTTCTCCTTTACAGTCAGCCTCTCTCCCACACCCTGATGTGTTATTGTCCCCCTATAGTTGTACCTTTACTAGAATATTGTGTAAATGAAATAATAATCTTTGTAGTGTAACGTATTGGCTATTCATCGATCTTGTTGAGTGTATTTACAGTTCATTCCTTTTTTTTTTTTTGCTGAATAGTAGTCCTTTGTTATGTATGTACTACATGCATTTGGGTAGTCTTTAGTTTTGGGTCATATCAAATAAAACTGCCAAAAATATTCATATATGTTTTGTGTAAACATAAATTTTCACTTTCCTTGGATAAGTAACAAGGAGTGAGATTCTCACTAATTTGTTAAATGTATGTTAAACTTTACAAGAACTGCCAGTTGTAGTTGTTCTACATCTCCTGGTGGAGCTCTTGTCATTTTCCATGATTTTATTTTTAGCCCTTCTAATAGGAATAAAGTTGTATCATATTGTGGTCTTAGTTTTTTTTCCTTCTATAATATTATAATAATGTTGATATGCTTTCTTGGGCTGATGTGCAAATTGAGTGTCTTTTGTGAAAAACCTGTTGAAATGTTTTGCCCACTTTTCATTCTTACGGTTGAGTATTAAGTTCTTTATATACTCTGGATACAAATATTTTGTAAGGTACTTTATTTCCTGATATTTTCCTCCTGTCTGTGCCTTGTCTTTTCATTCTCTAACACTATCTTTGCATACCAAAAGTTTTAAATTTTGACAAAATCTACCTTATCAATTTTTCTATGTGGAGATAGTGCTACTGGCTAAGAAGCTAAGGTCATAATGAAATTTTTCTATTTTTCTTCTAAGTGTTTTATTTTACTTTGTATGTTTAGCCCTGCGTTTCATTTTGAGAGTTTTTTTTTAATAAGTGAAGTATGAATCAAGGATCAATGTTTTGTATATGCATGTTCTGTAATTTTCTTGCCATTTATTAATATGCTCATCCCTTGTATGTTGAATTACAGTTGTATCATAAAAATTCAGTTGGTCATGTTTGTTTGAGTCTGTTTCTGGACTCTGTGATTTCCAAATGTCTATACTTTAATCATCACCATGTTATATTGTTTACTGAAGCCTTATAGCAAATCTTAAAATTAGATAGTATGCAAATCTTCCACTTTTTTTGTGATGTTTCAGAATTGTTTAGATTATATTAGTTCCCACCGGGATTTTGGTTGGATTGGATTAAATCTCTAGCTCAATCTACAGAAAATTAAAAAAATTAGAATACTAAATCTTCAAATCTGTTCTTCTTTGGAACCAACTCCAGTCAGATTTTACCCCATCACTAGCAAAAATGATCTTGTCCAAATCACCAGTGACCATCACTTTGCTAAATCTAGAGATCAGTCATCAGTCTTCATCCTACAGTGTTCAGTGTCACTTAATATATCTTATCAATCCTTTCTCCAGGAAAGTCTTTCTTTTCTAGATTCCAGGACACCCCCTTCTTAAACTTATTTTTCCTCCTATCTCATAGGCTATTTTTTTTCTTTTTTTCATTATTGCTTTGTTCTTTTTCATTTCCTTAATGCCACAGGGCTAGAATTACCCAGGGTTTACTTTTTGGACCACTTCTCTCCTTTGTACTCATCTAGTCTTGTTTCTTTAAATTCTGCTCTAAATGGCTGCAGCTGCTAAGTCACTTCAGTCGTGTCCGACTCTGTGCGACCCCACAGATGGCAGCCCACCAGGCTCTGCCATCCCTGGGATTCTCCAGGCAAGAACACTCGAGTGGGTTGCCATTTCCTTCTCCAATGCAGGAAAGTGAACAGTGAAAGTGAAGTTGCTCAGTCGTGTCTGACTCTTAGCGACCCCATGGATTGGAGCCTAGAAGACTCCTCTGTCCATGGGATTTTCCAGGCAAGAGTACTGGAGTGGGGTGCCATTGCCTTCTCTGACTCTAAACTAATAATTCTCAAATTTTACCACTAGCCCAAGCATCTACACTACTCCAGGCTCATCTGCTCAGATGTCTATTTGAAATCTACTGTATGTGTAACAGACTTATCAGAAACTGATAAGAAACTGATAAGAAACCTGTCAGAAACTGATCTTTTGATCATCCAAACACAGACTTGCTCATCTAAGTTAAAGCCACTGCCATTGTACCAGTTATTTAGTTTGAAATTTTGGTGTTGTGCTCCCTCCCACAGGCCTATAAAGTCTGTACTTGCCCAGTTTCAAGACCAAAGAAAGAGCCTGGAGTCAGCAACAGACATCAGTGGTTTAACTGATAGGGGGATCTTACTTGTCTGAGGCAAGATCTTAGAGTGACATCCCACTGCGTACCCCAGATAGTGGACAGAATATGGTGGTCATTTTCATCCTGGGAAGAAAGTGGCATTACCAGATCTAAGGGGAACTGATGACCCATTGACTCATCAGTTACCAGAGAAACCAGCAGAGGAGCAGACCCTTCACCCCCCCCTTTGATAAGGTATTATGGTGGCCAAAGTTAGATGAATCATTAGATGGGGCTGGGGCAGGAGATCAGTCAGGTAGTAGGGTGTAGCTGAAATAGACACCAGTGGAGCAGTGGGTGTACAGAAAGCAAGACAGTCATCTTGGGTGACCTGATCATACACTTCCAGTTCTGACACATCTCTCTCTCTGGCATGAGCCATCCAATTTGTCAGAAAATCCTGTTACCCATTCCTTCAAAAATTAACCAGAATAGTATTTCTTCTAACAGCGCCTCCTGGCTTTGCACAATCATAATGTAAGCACTCTCCTCTCATGACTGAATTACTGCACTACCCTCATCACTGGCCTTTGAATTTTTCCATAGCCAGCCTTAAGGCGGCATAAGGGAGCCTTTTTCAAAGGGTGTTAGGTCACTTTGCTCTTTTGTTCGGATAGTCCCCTTCCTTTCTACCTTGCTTAAAGCTAAGTTCTTAGAGTAGTCTATGATTTTTTTCACTGGTCCCACCCTCTTCTCTGGATTCATCTACTATTGAAGTCCTTTTTATTAAATTCTGTTCTGCTGAAACCTTTGTATCCCTCTTTGTCTATTTTTCTTTCAGCATGCAATACCATATAATATATCTTATTGGTTTCTTTTGTTTATTTTCTTCTAACATTTAGTTTCATGAAGAAAGGGATTTCTGTTTCTCCATTGTCTGTTGTATAGTAGGTGATAAATATTTGTTGAGTGGTTGGATGGAATGAATGAATGATATTGTGATGGGTAGCTTCAAATGTTATCTAAATATTTATAAATATGTTCATTTTCTCTGAGTTGTTATATTAAGAAGTTAAGGTGAGTGTTTACACCTTTAAAACATTTCTAAGACCACATTTTTCCTGAATACAGAAAAATCAACTCAAAGTGTTAATAAAATATTGCTTGACTATTTTTATGTAGTACAGTGTTCTACTTTTAAATTTAAGAAAATAATTTGTCTACCAGGTTCTGGAGCTGCAAAGCCCCCCTAAGGCCAGCATGGTGGTGAAGGACTGTGTCAGGGCTTGCTTGGATTCTACATACAAATATATTTTTGACAACTGCCATGAACTCTATTCCCAGCTAATAGACCCGGTAAGAAAAAATATGTGTCTATTTTCTGTTCTAATGTCTGCTTCCTTAAGTAAATGGGAAGGTATGTTCATTCAACTTATGTAACCTGCAGGTTGTTGGAATTTCCATATCTTTTCTTCACATTTGAATGTCACTTTAATGTACTTGAAATAATCCATTCTTTGCAATGACTTCTTATATTAATGGTGGATATTATTCAAGGTTTCAAGTGAGGAGTCAGTTTCAAATAAGTGATTTTCTCAAAGCCACACAGTGGGAAAGTGGAAAATATGGTACTAGAATTTAGGATTTCAACTTCTGCTCCTGTATCCTTCCCCTAACTCATCCTGCCTCCCTTATCATTGCTATCTCACAGTGATAGGTGGAGACATATTTATAGAACATGAGGGTAACATACTCACATATATAAATTTATTATTAAGAAATATTTCTAAATACAAAAGACAATACAGAAAGTAAATTAAACATGCATATACTTACCACTTAGATGACCAATTGTTAGTGTTTGGTAATATTTGTTCTGCTCTTTATTGTTTAAAGTTTTTAAATATTAGACATAAATTGCCATCTCACTTTGTAGTTCTTTCAAATTTCATTCTTCCTTCATCTTCTTACAGAGATGAACACTATTTTAATGCTAATGAGTTAGAACATCTTTTCATATATGCTCAGTGAACAATTCAGTTTTATTTTCTGTGTGTCACCTATCAATTCCTTGCTGATTTTTCTCTTGGCTTGCTTGCCTTTTACTCATTAATTAGCATAAAATTCTAAAATGTGTTTTGGATACCAATCTTTGTTGGTTATGTGATTCATTTATTACATATATACAAAATATATTATGTGATGTATCTTTTTGTTGCATCAAAGTTTTTTAATACACAGTATGTTTTATATATATTGCTGTTACTTCTATAGAACTGTTGTTTGGGGATGACTTTTTAATATGATTCTATTGCCTGTTCACTTCCCTGAGGAATGCCATTGTTCCAATAGATATTGAAAACCATTACCCATGGAACTTCTTGGTTGCTTAGAGTGGGGCAGAGTCTAAAAAGTGTATGTTGGATGAAGGCCAGGAGGATTCTTTCAAACTAGGTTTCATGCTAGGATTCTTATAGTATTACTCTTTCTGGGTCAGTAACTCTTTAGCCTAATAGGAGAACAAAGTAAAGCTGGAATCTGTCATTGTATAAGCAAAACAACATTTAGCTGCATAATTGTTCTTAACTTTATCATTTCTGCTAAATGTGTGCTATTAGTAGTTTAGAAACTTGATTCCCCGGGACTTCTAGGGATTAAATTGTCCCTGACTTCAAATCTCCCCTTTGGTGGCTTTCTAATGGCCTCCCTTTGTCTACTCCCTGTTCTTTATCTTCCTCCCACAAAACTCTTTCAATTCTTCCTCTACATTTTCAACATCACTGTCTTTATTTTACCCAAAGGATAAAAATTAAGCTTTTTATTATACCATGTGAGTTACCCATACGTAACTTCATAAGCAATCTTACTAGACTTCATTATCTTTAATTGCCTACTTCCTACAATTTCAAACACAAACTGGTCCCTTCTCTTGAGCTTTAAATTCTATTATTTTCTGTGAAATCATCTTCTTTTACATCCACATATTTAGCCTGTTCCATCTGCCTAAAATTTTCATTCCCCATCCTCTGTCTTCATCAAAATCCAACTTAAATATGACTTCCTTTCCTACTAGGTCATACTCAATGGATGAATCAAATCATCAAAATCAAGTGACATGCCTTAATATCTTTCAAATACATTAATTATAATAGTAAACAAGTTTTATTTATATGGTGTCTCAGATGGTAAAGAATCTGTCTGCAATGCAAGAGACCTGGGTTCAGTCCCTGGGTGGTGAAGATCCCCTGGAGAAGGGAATGGCTATCTCCTCCAGTATTCTTACCTGAAGAGTTTCATGGACAGAGGAGTCTGGTGGGCTACAGTCCACTGGTCACAAAGGGTCAGATATAACTGAGTGACTAATACACTTTAGGGAAATGTGTGCAATTCCCATAAAGCAAACATACCTCTAACAAAAATCAAATAAATTATCACATAAAAATTAATATAGCTTAGTATCTGTTTACTTGGCTTTAAAAAGAAGTTTACATGATTTTCTAACCTTGTATTCATGTTAGATCCATATGGCATTTGAAAATCAAGATCAAAAGAGGTGCTCTATCACCTCTTTTAGGAGACTCTCAGTTCTTGCCTAAAACCTCTTGCCAGTGTATGGCGTCATGTTGCAGAGTCCTGAATGACAGGATATGGAAGGAATTGATGGAAGTCCCATCTGGTCCCAACCTTTAAACATAAGTCCACAATGCCTTCTTCCCCATTGTCTTTACCTACCTGGATTTGTTTCACCTCCCAAACCCTTTCCTGGCTAACTTGAGCAAGCTGACCTTTTCTTTAGAAAGCCTCTAGGACCTCTCCTGGCTAAATTAGAAATTGCTGCTGTCTGGTCTCATAATATACCCTGACATGTCACCACCAGCATGCTTACAATGATGCATGTATTAGACATATATTGTAACATTTGTCTGACCTGTGTTCCCCACTAGGCCACGAGTTAAATGCTGTGCCTAACACAGAGTACGGTTGATAAAGTAATAAGAAATAAATTTTACAAAAAAAAAAGAAAAAACACTCTGTTAGTTATTTATATTCTACTTCAACGACTCCACTGTAAGTCTGTAACCAAGAACATAATCTCTGATATTAGAGTCCCTGAGTTCAAATCCTGGCTGTAAAGCTTATTAACATGGTCGCCTTAGAGAGGCTAGCCTCTACAAGTCTCAGTTTCTTCATCAAGATATACTTTGAGTATTTATACCACTTCTGTGTTTATCTGAGTTCTCTGTAGATAATGTCATGCCTCAAACAAAAAAACCAAGAATTTCAGGGTTGTTAGGCACAGTATAATTCTGCTTATTTAAATGTGGGTGTTTACTTTCTTTCTCCAAAGGGATTTTTAAGAACCATATACAAATAGTACTTAGAATAAAAATGAAAAGCAAACAAGAGAAAAGTTGAAATTGTTGCAGTTAGACAAGATAGCTAGAAACGTCTGGCTGCACACTCAAAGAAAAGCATTTACCTTAACTTAATCACCAGGCCCACATTTGTCCTTCAGTTCAGCATAACTAAGGACTCAAGTGTGGCTATGTGGACATAGACGATTGATTTCTTGCATAAAGACATATGAGGGATCAATTTATAAACTAGCCCAATATTCTAATTATTTTTTAATTAATAATGAATTTTAGAATCTTCTCACAAGCTTATTAGCTTTTGAGTAACCATTTTGATAAATTACCTCTTTGTAACTTATGCTTATTTTAAAAAATAGAATCTCTTTTTTTTCCTGGTTGCTATTCTGGGGTTACTTAGTTCTTTGTCAGCTTTTGATGTTGCAAAGTTTTTCACAATCCATCAACTTTGTCTTTGTCACAGTATACGTTTATTGAAAAAAAAAAATCTCAATCTTAATACAATCAAATTGACCACCTTTTCTGTTTAAAATATGATCTTTGAAGTATTAAAAAGTCTTTCCCACTCAACTCCCAAACACAAGATCTCCTATGTGGAATTTAACAAAATGGATGTGTTCTAGCTTAGTAGTAATTATTGTTAATATCATCCAGCTAGTTCTCTTGCTGCTGCTCCTAAAGCAACCTTCAGATCATTGCTTTTCTTTTCATGTAGATAACTACCAGAAGAGGATAAGCCAAAACATTCTCAAGTCTGTTTAAAGCATATGTTTTTTGTTTTTGTTTTTGCTTTTTTTCTTTAACTCTGATTTGTTTCCTGAGGTGTCCTCAGAACCTACATATCAGGCACTAGTGCAGAATCCCTTTGTTTCCCTCCAAAATCAAATTTCCCTGCTTCTTAGTTTTGCGATAATCTCTTTTATGAATTTGTTATTAGCTTTCTGGTTTATCTTTATGAACATTTATAATACATATCTATTAACCATTTGTGGTACCTGTCTTACTTACTCCAGTGTACAAACAAGCAGTGCAATGGTGTGGTTACATGTACTCACTCCAATACCGGACTAAACAACCTTTAGGTATTTGGGAGGAAATCTATAATTTTTAAGGCTTAGTGTTACTTTTTTGAGAACTATGCATACTGATATTTTTAGGTACACTTATTGATTTGTTAATGGCAACCTATCACATAAATACACCACAATTTAAATATCAGCTTCAGTGTTTGACTTTTACAAACAATAGTGCAGTGAATATCACTGTGCTTTTAAAGAATGGAGAAATGACCTCCTTTCCTCTACTTTTCCATTTCTACTATAAATAATGCAGACTTGACTGTACCATGTGGTCACAGCGCCATCTTATTTTTTCACATCTTAAAATGTCCTACAACTTATCTGATTTCCATAGTAAACACTGAGTTCAATGAGAATAGAAACTGTCTTATATTATTGAACTTATAGCACATAATGCTGTGCCTTGCATACAGTAGCAGAAATTAGCAAATAATTGCTTACTTAATAGAAAGAGTATGCAAAAATATTTTGCATGTGCAACATAAGTGTACTGCTATTCATTTAAAAATTTTGACCAAGATGTCTTCTGAAAAGTGAAGTTGCTCAGTCGTGTCTGACTTTTCATGACCCCATGAACTGTAGCCTACCACGCTCCTTTGTGCATGGGATTTTCCAGGCAAGAATACTGGAGTAGGTTGCTATTTCCTTCTCCAGGGGGAGAAGTCTTCTGAAAACTCCATAGAAGAAAGAAAATATCCTCCCACGATACCTTAATTGGAAACTTATATGAATATATACATATCAAGTTGAAGAAAGTCTTCCTTGATTTGTAGATATGAACTTCTTCAGTTCTTTTAGTCAAAACATTTGCATAGATGTTTTTGTTTTCCTATTATTTTTGCTCTAGATAATTAACTCTAAAGTTTAAAATAAAGTGTAACTTTGAAATTTACAGGTAGAAAAATTCCAATTCTGTAATTCTTAATTTGAGATATTATTTAAATAATAATCTTTGAGGAATTAGCTAGAAAGTGCACCTGACTTTTCTTATATTTTTCCCCCTGCGATGGACTTTTTCTTAAGCAATCAGTAGCATTAGTTTGGCGAATGGTGATCATTCTGAAAAGAAGATAACTGTTCACTACCTCTTGTGATTATTATCTACACACTAAAACTGAGTAAATACACATTTTAATCTTAATTTTTCTTCAAATAGCATTATAAAATATGTAAAAGAAAGCTTAGAAAGGAAATTTCATTAGTATAAACTTCATAATCAATACATAAATTCTTATAAAATAAATTGTTTAAAATGAGTGGTATCCTATTTATTGGGTGAGGAAAACAGGAGCATAAGAAATCCAAAGCATAAACAATTACTAAATAGTTATGTTTCCATCAAAGTGTATTTCAGTTTTTCTGACCTAGGTCAATAAATTAATCAAGTGAAACCTTAATAAATTCTAAAAGGATAAACAACATGCAGAGTAGATTTTGCCAGTTAGACTAGTATAATTTTGGTTCTAAAATTGGACTATGACAATATTTGAAAAGAAACTTATAAGCACATCTTATAAATAAATAGTGATTTAAACATTCCAAATAAATTATCAGATAGCATATTTAAAACAGAGCCAGATCAAGCAATTTTATCTCAGGAATGCAAGGGTGATTTGACATTAGGAAAAAAAAATATCAATATGAATCACTATAGTAGTCAAGTAAAGGAGGAAGATCATATATTTATGTAATATATATAGAATGAACATATGATGCCTCTTTATACTCAAAGAAGAAGCTCTTGAAAATTTAGGAATGGAACAGATTTTCTTTTACTTAATTTTACATTAAAAAAATGGCAAACATTAACATGAAATTTAGATACATTAAAGAAAGAAATAAGTATCGTATTAATACTGCTGATTAACATACTCTTGAAGAAATAAGAGAATATAAATTAGAAAGGAAAAGAACGGTTGTAATTTATGAGTCATATGGATAGGAAAACTAACAGAATCTACCAAGAGCTCTTGGCTCACATAGGAATAAATCTTACTTAACAAATACAAAAACAATAGAATTTCTTTACACTAAAAATTGTGGCACATGTATTACTAGGGAAAGGAACAGACATCTTAGAATGTTAGGGAAAGTGTCTCATCATATGGAGCTAGGGGAGTGGGGGCAGTTTTAGGAAGGACTGGTTTCTTAGTTAACACCATAGCAGTGTGAACTTGAGAGGATCAAAGAGGCAAGTGTCAATGGTAATAGTGATAACAATGTGCTTAGTCGCTCAGTCGTGTCCAACTTTTTGTGACCCCATGGGCTGTATGTTGCCCGCCAGGCTCCTCTGTCCATGGGGATTCTCTAGGCAAGAACACTAGAGTGGGTTGCCATGCCCACCTCCTAGGGATTTTCCCAACCCAGGGATCGAAGCCAGGTCTCCCGCATTGCAGGTGGATTCTTTACCATCTGAGCCACCAGGGAAGCTCCAATAATAATGATAATATAGGATAATACCTTTCTGATGCATGTAGAAAAGACTTCTTAAAATTCCAAAGCACAAATCTTTTTTTTTTTTTTACTGGAATTTGTTGTTTATTTATTTATTTTTCTTTAATTTTCTTTATTTTTTTGTGTTGGTTTTGCCATACATTGACATAAATCCGCCATGGGTATACATATGTTCCCCCTCCAGAACCCCCCTCCCTCCTCCCTCCCGATTCCCTCCCCCTGGGTAATCCCGGTGCACCAGCCCCGAGCATCAACCCTGGGCTGGCGATTGATTTCACATATGATAATTAACATGTTTCAATGCCATTCTCCCATATCATCCCACCCTTGCCCTCATCCACCGAGTCCACGAGTCTGTTCTATACATCTGCGTTTCTTTTGCTGTCTCACATGCAGGGTTCTCATTACAATCTTTCTAAATTCCATATATATGTGTTAGTATACTGTATTGTTGTTTTTCCTTCTGGCTTACTTCACTCTGGATAATAGGCTCCAGTTCCATCCACCTGAGTAGAACTGATTCAAATGAATTTTTTTTTAATGCTGAGTAATATTCCATTGTGTATATGTCCCACAGCTTTCTTATCCATTCGTCAGTTGATGGGCATCTAGGTTGCTTCCATGTCCTGGCTATTGTAAACAATGTGGCGATGAACATTGGGGTACACATGTCTCTTTCAATTCTGGTTTCCTCGGTGTGTATGCCCAGCAGTGGGATTGCTGGGTCATATGGCAGTTCTATTTGCAGTTTTTTAAGGAACCTCCACACTGTTCTCCATAGTGGCTGTACTAGTTTGCATTCCCACCAACAGTGTAAGAGGGATCCCTTTTCTCCACATCCTCTCCAGCATTTATTACTTGTAGACTTTTGGATGGCAGCCATTCTGACTGGTGTAAAGTGGTACCTCATTGTGGTTTTGATTTGCATTTCTCTGATAATGAGTGATGTTGAGCATCTTTTCATGTGTTTGTTAGCCATTTTTATGTCTTCTTTGGAGAAATGTCTGTTCTTTGGCCCACTTTTTGATTTGGTCATTTATTTTTCTGGAATGGAGCTGCAGGAGTTGCTTGTATATTTTTGAGATTAATTGTTTGTCTGTTGCTTCATTGGCTATTATTTTCTCTCATTCTGAAGGCTGCCTTTTCACCTTGCTTATAGTTTCCTTTGTTGTGCAGAAGCTTTTAATTTTAATTAGGTCCCATTTGTTTATTTGTGCTTTTATTTCCGATATTCTGGGAGGTGGGTCATAGAGGATCCTGCTTCGGTTTATGTCGGAGAGTGTTTTGCCTATGTTATCCTCTAGGAGTTTTATAGTTTCTGGTCTTATGATTAGATCTTTGATCCATTTTGAGTTTATTTTTGTGTATGGTGTTAGAAAGTGTTCTAGTTTCATTCTTTTACAAGTGGCTGTCCAGTTTTCCCAGCACCACTTTGCCTCCTTTGACAAAGATAAGGTGTCCATAGATGCGTGGATTTATTACTGGGCTTTCTATTCTGTTCCATTGATCTATATTTCTGTCTTTGTGCCAGTACCATACTGTCTTAATGACTGTGGATCTGTAGTATAGCCTAAAGTCAGGTAGGTTGATTCCTCCAGTTCCATTCTTCTTTCTCAAGATTGCTTTGGCTATATGAGGTTTTTTGTATTTCCATACAAATTGTGAAAGTATTTGTTCTAATTCTCTGAAAAAGACCTCTGGTAGCTTGATAGGAATTGCATTGAATCTATAGATTGCTTTGAGTAGTATGCTTATTTTCACTATATTGATTCTTCCAATCCAAGAACATGGTATATTTCTCCATCTATTTGTGTCCTCTTTGATTTCTTTCATCAGTGTTTTATAGTTTTCTATATATGTCTTTTGTTTCTTTAGGTAGAAATAGTCCTAAGTATTTTATTCTTTTTGTTTCAATGGTGAATGGAATTGTTTCCTTAATTTCTCTTTCTGTTTTCTCATTTTAGTGTATAGGAATGCCAGGGATTTCTGTGTGTTGATTTTGTATCCTGAAACTTTACTATACTCACTGATTAGCTCTAGTAATTTTCTGGTAGAGTCTTTAGGGTTTTCTATGTAGAGGAGCATGTCATCTGCAAACAGTGAGAGTTTTACTTCTTCTTTTCCAATCTGGATCCCTTTTATTTCTTTATCTGCTCTGATTGCTGTGGCCAAGACTTCCAATACTATGTTGAAAAGTAGTGGTGAGAGTGGGCACCCTTGTCTTGTTCCTGACTTCAGGGGAAATGCTTTCAATTTTTCACCATTGAGGATAATGTTTGCTGTGGGTTTGTCATATATAGCTTTTATTATGTTTAGGTTTGTTCCTTCTATTCCTCCAAAGCACAAATCTTAATCTTCTTGCTTTTGAGCTTCTTTATTTTTTTAATTTTTTTTTAACACCAAAAACGTTTTGTATTGGGGTATAGCCAATTACCAATGTTGTGATAGTTTCAGGTGAACAGTGAAGGAACTCAGCCATACATATACACGTGCCCATTCCCCTCCAAACCCACCTCCCATCCAGGCTAGCACATAACACTGAGCAGAGTTCCATGTGGTATACAACAGGTTTCTGTTGGTTATCTATTTTAAATATAACAGTACCAAAGCACACATTTTAAATAGAAAAATTGATCAATTTAATTATTTTTAAATTGGAAATTTCTTATAAATGTACACTGTGAGAAAAGTGAAAGATTGTGAAAGATCTTTGCAGTGTCAAAAGCTGACATAGGACTAAAGAATTCCAAAATAACAACCAGGAAAAGATGAGATTCCAATTAAATATGCACAAAAAATGAACAGGGAATTTATAAAAATGCTTACTCAAGAGGCTTATAAGCTTGGAGAAGTTCCCTAAATTCATTATTAATTTAGCCAAAACAACACTGAACTACTATTTTATATCCAGAAGGTTGGCAAAAATAGATAATGCCAATGTTCATGAGGAAATGGAGACACTGGCGCCCCCATGCACTTTTGGTTAGCATGTGAAATAGGATTTAGGAACCAGCAATCCTGATATATCTCTATGTTAGACATATTTGCACAAAGACCCCTAAGAAGATATTTAATAGAATGTTTATTCAAACATTGTGATACTGAAAAGTTGGAGGCAATCTGTATGTCGTTCATTGGAGAATAGATAAGTAAAACATGGTGGATTTACTCTATAGGATATCATGAGACAGTTAGAAGAAATGAGCTCAGTGTTTGCGTAGTAACATGGAGAGAAGTTAAAAACAGTGCAGAGTGAAAAAGAAGATGCAGAAAGTGATGTGTAGCATAATGCTAGTTATGTACATTTAGAGTAAACACACACACCACAACAATAAACATTCTAACGATCAGAGAAATAAAAGCCAAACGTAGTAGATGATCTTACATAAATCAGGAGAAGATAGGGTTTTGAAATGGCGATTAAAAAAAAAAGAATAGGTGGAAGAATAGGTGGATTGATAGACAAGACAGATATATGAATCATGCATGGTCATAATATATGTACTTGAGATTCCAGTGTATCCCTTACCATAAAGTCAAAAGATAAGTTGACTTTAAATTTCTGAAGAAAAGTATTATCTATCTGTGATATGTTTCGAATCTAGAACCTGTCTTCATAAAACTTTGAACTGATATGACTTTGACATCTAGCAAGTATAGAACTGAATTAGATTTATTATCAAAACTCTCTGCTTCATATGATTATACAAAAAAAAAAAAAAACACCTAGAAATGATGGTTCCTGGCACTGCGTCATGTTGTAGCCCTAAGGCTGTCCCATTGGAATCTGTATTGCAGGATTTGATTTTTGTTTTAATGTGTTCCCATTTTAGAAACCTTTATTCTTTAAAGGTGTAACTTCATTCATAAATAATTATAGGTGAAAAGGAATCATTCCATGATACGCTTCTTGGTATTTTTTTAAAACACTTTTAAGGTATTTGGAGTATTGTTTCATTGAAGGTTATACATGGAGGCAAGTCACCTCACGTACAATTTATTTTTTCACTCTGTGATTTTATAGTTACCTGGAAAATCAATGGGTCTTAAATCTTCTATTTTTAAAATACATTTTTTATTCATATGGGGCATTTTAATAAATCAAATTACTTGAAATTCATGAAAAGTTCAATAAACATAGAAGCATACATTTTCTTACACTTGCTTGATTCTAGTTCAGTGTTTCTCAAACTGCCCTGATCCTAAGAATCACCTGGGAAGTTTGACCACTTCAGACCCAGTGAAATAGGGTATCTGTGAAGAATCCTAGGAGTCCATATTTTAACAAGTTCTTCAAGAGATACTTGACATTAGGCAAGTATTAAATAAAATGTTATTTGTTACTAGCCCTGATTTTATTGTTTTCTTTAGATTTTTCCCTTTTTGATAAATATCTAGAGAGAAAAAAAATAAAGTAAACTTCAATTAAAAATTAAAGTGCAAAAAGTGTTATAGTATGTACGAAATCTGCTTACAGGGTATTTCTGCCTAATAGTCTGCATTGTATTTCATGACTTAGACTGCTCTTTCCCAAGTGCGCAGAATTTATAGACTCCTTAATATAATTCCCTTTTAAGAGAAAAAAAATAAGTAGACGTTAGTGATGTTACTGAATGGTTAGTAAAATAATATAGCTATTACGAGCATAGAAGAGACAATATGGTGAAACAGATTGTAAACGCCGCTGGAGCAGTTTCGTCGTTATTGCCCACCAATGAATTCTTCATATGTGGTATAGCATTCACAGTTATAACAGATACTTCCCAAATACTGAATATAGTAGTTGTGATTTTTGTTTATAATACATGTAGTTAAAACTATAAGGCTTTAAAAAAAAAAAAACATTGTGGCTCCGCTACTCACTAGACTTAGCAAAGCAATCACTAATTAACCAGTTTTCCTATCTCTAAAATAAGCAATGATATTTTTTCTCTCTAGTTAAAAACACAGTGAACTTTCATTATTATATTTTTGTGAATGAATGAGTGACTTTTAAGTCCTTTAAAGGGCTTCTGTGGTGGCTCAGATGGTAACAAATCTGCCTGCAATGCAGGAGACCCAGGTTCAATCCCTGGGTCAAGAAGATCCCCTGAAGAAGGAAATGGCAAGCCACTCCAGTATTCTTGCTTGGAGAACCCCATGGAGAGAGGAGCCTGACAGGCTACAGTCCATGCGGTCACAAAGAGTGGGACATGACTGAGTGACTAAGACATAGTCAGGTAGTCATATGTTTGAAAGTATCTGATAAATTAGGGCTTCCCAGGTGACACTAGTGGTAAAGAACTCACTTGCCAGTGCAGGAGACTTAAGAGGTGTGGGTTTGATCTCTGGGTTGGGAAAATCTCCTGGAGCAGCGCATGGCAACCCACTCCAGTGTTCTTGTCTGGAGAATCCCATGGACAGAGGAACCTGGCAGGCTACAGTCCATAGGGTTGCAGAGTTGGACATGACTGAAGTGACTTAGCATACACACACATGTCTAATAAATTAGAAAACAATGCAGAAACATAATTAAAAGAAAGAAATATACTGAAGACAAAATTCAGGTCAAGATATCATTATTTACTGAGTGATTTTTACTAAATGCAGACTAGGTTGAAAGGCAAATGTGAAATTCTAAAGGAACTCTGGGCCATCTAAAAAGACTTTTACATGGTAACACTGATATATTAAAAAAAAAATTATGTGTAGCCTTCCAGTAAACATTGATACTGTTGTCCTCATTGATTTGACTCTATATGATTTCTTTTGTAATAAAGGGTTTGTGTGTGCCTGTGTGCATGTGTACACACACACACACACACACACACACGCCTATCTATATCCATCCATCCATATGTTTAGAGCCAGGATACACCCTCCTGATACTTTTTATCATATTAATTGTTTTGGAACATCATAAGCAGCAATATACTCACATAAATCAAATGGTGTTACATTAATAAAATGGAATATAATGTATTGATGAGACAGTCTCCATTAAGAGATGCTGACATTTAGTAGCAGGTTTCTTTTAAAGCTCCTAATCTTAAGAACAGTGTCAAATGGAAGGCATGGAACAAAATACAACAAACTATCCATTGTTCTAACTTTTATAATACATATGTAATTTAACCATCACCCATAACTAATGTCTGTTTGCATACTTAATCAGCAAAGGCAGAATAGGCTGTTATAATCTGGTAATCCAATTTCCCTCACTGTATGCAGAGCAAGTTAAAGGAATTAATCTCAAAAATATACAAACAACTCCTGAAGCTCAATTCCAGAAAAATAAACGACCCAATCAAAAAGTGGGCCAAAGAACTTAACAGACATTTCTCCAAAGAAGACATACAAATGGCTAACAAAAACATGAAAAGATGTTCAACATCACTCATTATCAGAGACATGCAAAATAAAACCACAATGAGGTACCACTTTACACCAGTCAGAATGGCTGCAATCTAAAAATCTACAAGCAATAAATGCTGGAGAGGATGTGGAGAAAAGGGAATCCTCTTACAATGTTGGTGGGAATGCAAACTAGTACAGCCACTATGGAAAACAGTGTGGAGGTTCCTTAAAAAGCTGCAAATAGACCTGCCGTATGACCCAGCAATCCCACTGCTGGGCATATACACCGAGGAAACCAGAATTGAAAGAGACACATGTACCCCAATGTTCATCGCTGCATTGTTTACAATAGCCAGGACATGGAAGCAACCTAGATGCCCATCAACTGACGAATGGATAGGAAAGCTGTGGTACATATACACAATGGAATATTACTCAGCATTAAAA